>JAZHYW010051777.1:0-128544 GCA_037355805.1 Ixodes ricinus
GCCCCATCGCCCATGCTTCAAGAACACTCAACTCAGCAGAGCATGAATGTGCACCAATTGAGAAGAAACACATGCTAAAATATTTGCCGTCCGAAAGTCTCACCAGTATCCTTGGGGGCAGAAGTTTGTGTTATATACAAACAACAAACCCCTAACAACCATATTTGTTCCCCTGAAAGGTATCCCCGTCACACCGGCAGGGTCCAACGTTGGGCACTCATTTTCATGAATTGCACCTACTCAATCGAGTACGTGCCGACAAATGAGTTTGGAGACGGTGATGGCTTCTCGCGCTTCGCAGAAGGCCCAGACGAGGATGCGACAAAGAAATGGCAAGCGGAGTCTTCACAGTTTTCTGTGCTAACCAAGATGCCTTTGCGCTTCACGCATAAAGTTTGACAAAGTTACCAGTGAAGGCAACAGACATCGTCACAGCAACAGCGTCAGACCCTGCCTTCTCCCTGTACGTCGAGAAAGTCTATCCAGAGAAGGCAACAGACGGCGACCTCGCGCCATTTCACTGACACTGGTCCGAATGGACCATCTTAAACAGTTGCATCCTGTGGAATTCCCGAACCGTTGTCCCAATCAGGTTTCAACGAAAGGTCATGAATCTTCTTCTTGAAGGACACGCGGGACAAACCAAGATGAAGATTCTGGTACGGTCATACGTCTGGTGGCCACACATAGACGAGGTTTTAAACGGAAGATGCAGAAGTATGAGCGTTGCAGCAGCGTCTCTGACGACGAGGTAAAAGTTCCACTTCATCGCAGAGAATCTCAAGGACGACCATGGTACTGAGTTCATGCTGGCTTCCCAGAACTCGATAACAAAATATATTTTTTTTTGTTTTTGAAGATTTTAGCAGATGGTCAGAAGTTGTACAAAATGCAGTCAGTAAAAGCAGCCGATACCGTCGATGCGTTGCAGGAGGTTTTTCTTGACATGGGTCTTCTCACTCCTCTGTATCACCCCAAGTCAAACGGACAGGACGAGAATTTCGTGAAAACGTTGAAGACTGTTTTTCAACGTTCCTCCGAAAGAGACATGAGACAAGTAATCTGAGACTTCTTTCTAAAGTACCCCATCACACTTCACATCATGACGGAATAACCTCAATATCTGATGCTTACCAGCAGGACCTACGGGACGGTTCTTGATTTGCTGAAGCGCCAAAGGCCCGGTCCCAAAAACAAAACAAACAAGAAAGACGAAGGGAACCTCCCTTCATGGTCAAGCAGGAGTGGGTAAAACATTCATTCAGGAAATTACACGAGGTGAAAGGCGTTGTCACCAGAAGAATTGGCAACGATATTTACGAAGTTTTAGATGAAGATTAGAAAACCCGTCGGATTCATGCAGATCACCTCTAGCAAGGGTTAAAATCAGATCATCCCGATATTTTAGCGTTTCCTATGTATGTTCCCCGGTCCTTCCAGTTACACACCCGGCTGCAGCCCACCAGTATTGTAGGCATTACCGAAAAAAGTAACGAAATACGTTGCTCCTTACTTCCAAATAGGAGAACGCGTTTCTGACCTAGGTTACTCAAAATAAAAGGAACGCATTACCGTTGCCGTTACCAATAAAAAATATCGCACGTTACTTTTACGTTACTTGTTAATTATAAATTAACGGCAACAGCATTTTTTTTTGGTGACAGCGTTTTTTGACATTGGGACAAAAGACTTGGGCGTGGGGGTGAGTATAAAGTGGGACTTTTTGCGTGGAAAAAAAGACAGGCAAAATATTGAAGGTATGTGGAATGAGTGCAATAATTAATGACTTGGCGCCTATACTTCATTTCAGCTTAAGTCCAGACTCATCCGACGCTACCAGTTAATGGGACCAATCAACAGCATCAAAAACACAACTAACTGGGCCTTTTTTTCATGATTGGTTCAGCGATGATGGAATACGTAAAGAAACGTGAAGAACACCATGATGGTGCCCTCTTGGCGCTGTCCAATTAATCTCATCAGCTAAGCGCAAAAAAAAATAACGTTTACTTTTTTCAGATATTGGGAAGAAAATGTAGCGAGTAACGTAGCTACGTCACCTGTGACTAGAAATGAGTAACGTAAGCACGTTACCCGTTGCTGTTTTGAAAATGAACGAGTACGCCACTACGTTACAGAAAAAGATCTGCGTTCCCATTAACGCCGTTATTGTAACGCGTTACCGCCAACACTCGAGCCCACCGACATTAAAGTGCCTGGTGGCTTCGTACTGGAGCCGGAAACAAGTAGGAAATATCCGACTCGCAACCTCCATGCGTTTCAATTACAGGTCTTCCTAAGGGGAAGGAAATCTGGTGACTGCTAATGAGGATTCTAATCATCGTTGGCGCAGCTCGAGCTGATGACCTGGGCTCGAGCGCATTCGTTCTTCTGTGAGCTGGCTATTTTAAAGCAGGCTATGCCTCTTCGATCTGTCATACAGTAACAAAGAGTTAACGAGTAACCGCTTCACTGAATTATAAAACAAATCACCAGAAACCTTAAAAAAAAAACAGACCACTCTAACATGCTATTATATCTTAAGAATCAAAATAGCAAAATATTAAAAGAAATATAAATATGTAATACAACTCCGATTCCTAAAGAAAAAACATCTCATCATCGCGCATAACAGAAAATAAATAATAATACAAAATGATTACATTAGCAAATAGTTTCTTTGAATCAAGTACACTAATACAAGGATACAGCAGGAGCATTGTGTAACGTACCAAGCCATTTCTGCATTCATAACGCGAAGTGTCGGAAAACGTTGAAATAGTGTATTTTTGTTGAAGCGATAAAAACAGGTCTTTGAAGAAGAATGACCAAGGCGATACAAAAATTGAAAAAGAATTCACGATATACTTGCCTATAATGGTATATAAAAAGAGAATTATAAAATAGCCCTACGATGAAGTGCTATAGCAAATTTGTATATCGATTACTATGGCTATGCGATATCAGTTGAGAGAAGGCTTTTAATTAGAAGTTTACGAATATCGGTTCCAATCGAATAACGCAGTGTCATCTCTAGACAGTGGCGTCACAAGGGGTGCGGGGGGAGGGGGGGGGCGGACCGCTCCGGGTACAGCGCTCCGGGGGTGTCGCGACGGGCCACCAGTACAGGGGGGGGGGATGGCCACGGAAGGGGCGACAAGCGGAGGGGGGGGTGTGCCAGGGCCACCGCCCGGGTGCTGCTGACCCTAGTGACGCCACTGTTTCTAGATTCGACTTTGTTGAGAGAAGTGGTTGTCGTGGCTTTCCGTTCCACTGTGAAGGTAATAAATGACGCAGTGCGATTCGATCCGAACCAGAGTTCTCAGACCCCTACTTTTAATTTGTTGTTTATATTTTAAATATGCCACTCAGAAATCGAGTTATTCTTTAATGTGAAATAGCAAATTAGGAACTGGATAAGTGAGCTTCTTTTTGGCGTAGTTTGTGCATATGCTAGGCTTGCTTCTTTTGTCCTACCGGAATGAATACCATCCACTTACTGTTCCCTCATTTATTTTGTACAGTTTTGGTTTGCCTAGTGTTTAAAGAAATTTAAAATAATATATTTTATTCGCCTTGAGGATGCTATGCTAACAAAATAGTATGGCTAGGAAATTCGAGTATACTTCTTTTGTAGCACTCGAGCAACCGTAACACTCTCTTCTGTATAACTACGTTTTTCGTAATTTGTATCACTTTTACTCTAGACCAGGGTTCTCCAAACCCCGGCCCGCGGGCCAGATCCGGCCCGCAAAGGCCTTCTGACCGGCTCGCGGCTGGCCATGGTGCTTATAATGCTGGTCCGGCCCGCGGCCCTCGACCAGCAGGCCCGCTGCTACCAGTGCGGGCAGAAGCGCGCTTAAAGACGCGACGGCGCCACGAGCACCGAACATACCGGAAAGAGAAGAACACCGCATCGTATTTCTCGCCCGACGCCCAAGCGTAAAGGGCATTTTCTATGCTCGGTTCACCCGGAAGCTGACAGAGTGGTGGAAGCTGCCTGTTCGTCGGACCAATCAACCGCATGTCTCTTATCTCCAGATCCCGCTCTCCACGCGTGAATATGCAGAGAGGGTGGGATCACATGGTAAAATACCGGGAGTTGACTGGTCCAGCGGGCATGCAGCTTTCAGTGCACTGTCAGCTTAGGGGTGAACGGAGTATAGAAGAATCTCGAACGCGGCTTCAGTGGCGCAAGCGGTGCGTGGGGTCATTGTTTTTGCTTTCCTCCACTCCGGCTGAAAGCAACTGTACAAGCGAACAGATGAACATGCCCGCGCCGACTGCTCCTTTCTTCGCTTCTTCTTCTTCCCCTCTTCTCTTTTTGTTCGGGTGCTAATAAGTCACTACCTCATATGAGCGTACTTTATGCCGTCCGTGTGATGACTCTCCCAGATATGAACTTTGGGCATCGCGAATATTCCAGGGTTCCTGTGCGCTTTGATTTATGCCTGGTGAGTTTTCTGGGTCACACTTATCGTAAGTCACAATTGCCTGTATGCTGAATTTCGAAATAAAGTATATGTATTAATACACCTTTGATTACTTCTCGCTTTTACTCTAACTTGAGCTCCTCACTTTAAATGCTCATCTGGGCTTAATAATATAGTTTTTACTGATTTATAATATTTATCTGTCTTCCGGCCCTTGAGACTGCGACAGGTCCAAAATCCGGCCCCTTGGCCAAACAGTTTGGAGACCCCTGCTCTAGACCATGATTCATGACACAATTCAGAATTAAGCAAATACTAGTACAATATTTTTAAAGCCAGTTAAGAATAAGAAATTCTTTTCTGTATGCAGTCAACTGATCTGCTCAAATCTGGTTTGAGTTCGGCCACGTGGGTTGTCTATTTAAGTCTCCAATTAAACCAAACTCTCCCCCCCCCCCCGCACACCAAAAAAGAATATTGTTATTTCACTTGTTTCATAACAATACCTACATGTTTAAGAATAATAGGGAATCACTGGGTATATTTATTGGTTTAAACACAAAGGTATTTATTTTTTCTGAGTTTTATGGTAGCTGACTGGTTTGAAGCCAGGACGACAGATTTCATAGATATCCGTTCGTCAGATATTCAAGAAAAGTCCCTGTCCCACCGGAAAACAAATGCCCTTGTATTAGAGGCGTACAATACTAGCTTAGAAAGGAGGGGGAGGGGGAGATCCGGGATGTCCGTAATGTCATGCTTAAATGCTATAAATAAAAGTTGTCTCAGAATGGAGCCTCGAGGTACACCATGCTTTATTTCTTATGTGAGTGTCCAGCTCTGAATATTCCACCCTCTTATAATCTTTCAGAAAATACTCATTTATGCAGCGTTTCCAATTTTTTGCGGGAGAACTCCATGGTTTCCACAAGATTTCCTCCTGGATTTTACATCTAGTAGGAAAGTCCTTTTTGGGAACTCTTTTTTTATAGTGTATCGAGATATGGAGCCCGAGTAGGCAGCCGTCCTTGATACACCACCGTCTCCTTCCGCACAATAAAGTCCGTCTACTGTAGTCACTAAATTTCAATAGACGCGCACGCGAAGGCAGCTGCTGAGGCCAGCTACAGCCGGGCCATCTTCCGAATGCCGTCCGCCACCAACGTGGCAGCGCTAGCTCGGGCTCCAAGTTAGGCTGTCAAACCAACTACCACATAGCTTCGCCAATACTGGAAACTCCTCCGAAAATCCATGGGAGCGGCGCCGAACGCGACATTGGCGCCTGTAGCGGACTCGGAGTTTACGGAAGCAGACGACGCAATGAAATAGTATAGGCTCCGCGACGTCCTCGAGCTTTGCGAGCCCCGTTTCGTCGCCCCAACAGCTGAAACAATTTATTGCGGCCAGTCCGCTTGCGAAGCAGAATCCACTGATCGCAACTGCAAATAACAACGCGCGCATAAACAAAGATAGAGCGGTTTATTTAGCGGTCTCAAACGCCACTCAGAGGATCACACGCGTTTTGAAGGGCGTCTGGGAAGGGGAACAAAGGCGTTTAGCTACTCGAACTACGTCGTAAGAGGTTACTGTTGATCTGTTACAAACTGCGTTGTCACAAGTTTTTACCTGAATGAGTGATTATTAAAACGTGCGCAAACAACATGTTAAGATTACCAGAGCAAGCGGACCAACTTCTGCAGCATAACAAAAACAAAAAGTAACGAGAAAAATGACCGTGCAAGCACTTTCCAAACTTTGCAGAAAAGATGGGGTTCCCATTCCAGACGAAAATATAAGGAAATGGGAAACAGTCGTGTAGCAACGGCGAATGAAACAAAGAGTTAGCAGACAATACAAAGATACAAATCACCCAGCAAAGACCTCCTTCAACGACGACGATCGCGCAGGCAGTCGGTAGGAGCATTGAAAATGAACTGGTGGTGGTCGCCGTCGGTGTTGAGACCACAACAAAAAAAGCGTAAGCAACACAACGAAACTATTAAAAAAAAAGCTTCACATTTTTTTTAGCTTGCGCGTTACACGTTTGTTTATTTGCTTTCGCGGCGTCGCTAGGGGCTGAAAAGAATACACAGGAAAGGAATAACGTAGTCCAGCTCATGCCGCCCAGTAAGTCGCACGCTGCAAACTGCTACCTGGTAGCAGCGTGTGACCTTTTTTGCTTTCGCATTTCTCTGCCCAGTGACTTTGGCAGGTTGTTTGCTTGTTCGCTTGACGAAGCAGTTTAAAAGTATATACAAGTACTTGTTGACGTGCGTGTCCAGGCTATCCCTGCACACCGTGCCTTTGTTTCGAGTGTCGATCAGCGGTCGCAAGTACGCCTTCAGCTGGACTTTTGTTTGATGCACCATATCAGTGAAATGTGCGTCGAAGGCACGGCTGCTGTTACCGGCTAGGTGACGAGCTAAGTTGTAAGGTGGCTCTCATTTTCACATGCGAGTATTTCTTGTTCTCTCAACAGAATGTCTCTCGAGGTGTTCCATGTTTCTGATCTGCAGTTGGACTTAGCACACATGACATATTTGACTGGCTGCCCACCCGGCTACATAGGAGTGAGTTTTCAGTTGTGCATCTGTTCTATTATCCGTGAAGTTTTCCGCCATCTCCGTAGCAGTTGTCATAATCGTCTGTTGAGGCGTCAGTGTCGATTTTGAAGCCAAACTTTGATAGCTCTTCCAGTTTAATTTTAAGTAACTTATTTACTCTCGTTTGTTCGGTCTTTCGGGAAGCGGAGTCAGGATTTTCAACTACATCGCAAAAAGTGTTTTTGCAGTGGTAGGCAGCACATGGCATGCCTGCCATCTCCAAGTATGCGCTGGTGTATGCCCGAAGACGGCCGTATAATCAACATATGATGACCCACTAGCAGACTTCACCGCGTACTGAAATAAAATCCGAATAGAAATGTATAACGAGCTTACACTTTTTTAATATACTTATTAAGTATCGAAAAGCACATATGAAAATTTCGGATTAGATACTCAATTGAAGGCGAAAAGAAAAAGTTACCGCAGACAATCGTGAAAAAAAAAAAATTAACAAGAAAGTTGCAGACGACTTTCCAAATGTCCTGGCATAGAGTAGCAGACGAACCGGCGGGAGTAGCGAAGGAAAGAAAGTAAAAACTAAGCCAAACAAGTCAAAGCAAAAGACGCGATGGTTCGAACGTCAAGTAAACAGCAGAAAGAAAAAAAAAAAACAACACCATAAAAGCAGGAGGAAGAAAGAACGCTTTTACTTTTTTCCTGTTTAGCTTTTCTCCTCAACTCATAAATCGCGCATTCTACCAAACAGTTCAAGAAGACGGAAAGGGGGAGTCCCCTCTTGCTCGGACTCTCGTTTGTCTAATCCGGACACATCCATTCTCCCCTAGAAGATTAGCCGTCGCTCAAAATCCAGACAAAAGTTGCTTTCCCCACCCCGTTCACCCCGAGGCTGACAGTGCTGTGGAAGCTATACGTGCTCCTTGGGCAAGCCACACTTTTGCCACGTGATCACGCTCTCTCGCGCATACCCACGCGCAGAGAATGAGGTCAGATGAGTGAAAGGGAGGCGGCTGATTGGTCCGGCAAGCGCATAGCTTCCACCACAAAGTCAGCTTAGGGGTGAAGGGATTAAGTGAGCTCCGGTGTCGTGTGACGTTCGTATGGGCCCGGTGACGCGCTGCGGGGGCCCGATGACGCGCTGCGGGGTCCGCGGATGCATCACAGAGGAAAGGCAGCGAGCTTACGAAGGAAAGGAGGTACGAAATAGTCCGCTGGTTTTTTCAAATTTTAGTTCCGAAAGTCAGGCTTTTGACTTTCTACTTTTTTTTCTTTTGGCCCACTGAACGATGTGCTATTAGTAAAATACCAATATAAATTGATATATTGCAGTCCAAAATTCGTTTCATTGGTCCTTTAAACACACAAAAAGAAAGTAGACTGAAAAATGGAAGGAGTTCCAGGACCGTACAACGGGTGCCGGCCTTTATCGCAGAAGTCGCAGGAGACGTTAGTCATCCCGGCGCTAACAAGCGCAATTTGTGCACCGTATATAACGTGACCGAAATCACCTTTATTAGCGGTACGACCCTCTGCTATTTTTGTTTTTTCCTTTGCACGTGCGAGAAGCCTGCTTTCTTTTTTTGTAAGTCCGCTTTATTAATTTCAGTATTAGCGTCAGATTTGCTTGTAAACAGTCGACTTCTTCCAGAGCATACTGACATCGCAGTAACGTACGTGGTTCAAAATTGCCTTTTGCTTCTTCATCCGGAGACGATCTTAAGGGAATAGCCAGCTCGCCTATTCGTCAAACCAATTTTGAGCAATACGTTCATTAAAAATTAGAATTGCAACAACAAAACGAATTGATCGATAAGAACAGTAAATTTGAAACGTAGCTATGTTCTGACATTTTTGTTCATTGAACTTTTTCAAGAAACAGGGCGAAGGTACATTCGTGTTTGCCTGGCTTACATAAGTTCTGACAGAGTGTTTTCTTCAGGAGAGCCCTAAAATTGCACCCTAAAAGCTGTAACATCTTTCCCAAGCGAAGAAAATGTCCTTTACTCATGAGGTGGCACCTACTTTTTAACATTCAAACTCGTGAATTTTTTTTTTATTGGTGACCTCGCACGGAGGTAGTCAAAACCAATCTGTTGTAGAGAATTCGTCTGCTAGCGGAAACTCCGAGCTCGCTATGGGCGCTGCGATCACTTTTTGCCCGCGCTCCGCGGGAGTTGCCAGTATTGGCTTGCATGGTATTTGGTCAAACAGTTCATGCTGCGCACAGACACCCCTCGCAACACTTCGCTTCGCTCGGCGAAAACGTTAATATAATCTCAGACCCCAGCGTGCGGCGAGCCTCGTCAGAACCGCCAAGAGTTCGCCAAGCGACCACTTTCCGCTCTCAGCGTCGACCTACACAACCGCGCTTCCGACTTCGGCTAGCGTTGCGGCATTCACAAGAGCGGACGACTTTCTGAAGAATCTATGGCGTTGCCCGCTGCTGGCTTCAGGGGCTGCGTTTTCGCGTTCCTCCATAAACAAGAGGTTTTTCTGCCATGGCGACGCTGATAATAGCAGACGGACTTTATCGTGCGGAATGACGAGATCAGGTGCGTACTTACTTGGTCTCTTACGCCGTGCTTTTCAATGGGCGGAACGTGGCAAAATGAGTTTGAAATAAAAACTTGACGCAGATGGGTGATATTCTCCAGCACCTAACATTTTTACGATCTTTACACGGAAAATATGTTTTAGGTCGCAATTTAGTATCGAAGTTTCTTGTACTGAGAGTGGGGTTAAACTACCGATGTGCTTACAAAACAAACACAAATATCTGTAGCACTTTGATACCATGTACTTGTTTAGACGATTATTTCGGCAATTGTACTGGCTAAAAGAGTGAGCATGGCCATGCTCCGCGAACAGTAGGCATAAAACGTCTATTGAAAGCTTGTTACATGTGTGTTTTTCATCAATGCTTTGCAATTTCAATTTTTTGCAATCAATGCTTACCTGACCGTGCGATTTCAGGTTATACATTTTGAACAAAAACTAAAACTTAATTTACGTTTGAAATATTTATACTGCGAGAGCTCAGTCTGGGCTTAGAATAGGGCGAATCAGATTCGGCTTTGCGGAGGAACAACATAGCCATTGTAATATGACAGCTGGGGGTCCTTAACGTGAACCACGCAGTCGTTGTTTATCCACATCACACCGGAATGATGCACATTCACATCGAAACGTGCAGGACGGGGAGAAAGCTAGTCGGGTTCTGCAACAAGAACGTTCGGGTCATAAGCTCTGTGCTGCTGGGCGCTGCTCTAACATACTTGACCACTGGGTGGACGCATGAACTAATGTTAGTTCCAATAGAATTCAGCTCTTGATTTCTTAGCAAGATATTTTGTACATTTGTGGCAAAGAGGTGCCGTAAGTCTAGCTTGATGTACTGAATCATTTCGTTCATTCATTCAACTCTTTATTTTCCGTGCTAAGGACAGCTAATGCCAGAATAATGATTGAAAACCACATTTTTATGCCAATAATGTCTACACAATTCGTATGGGTAACGAAACTGGCGAAAAGTGTATTTAAGAAAACAATTGCAATAACGCTAAATAACGAGCAATAAATACAATTACGAAAGTAGCAGAGATTATTCGCGGCATAGTTTGAGAAGTTTACAGACAACATGTTTAGGACACACCGAAAATGGTTAAATATTAGTAAAAAAACTCTTGAACATTCGCATACAGGAGCTGAAGATGCCGGTGTTGATTGTACAGAACGTGTTATAAAAATGTATTAGGTTCATGGGTCTGGTTAGATTTACCTTTCCAACTGAGAAAGTGGGAGTAACTCTTAATATTACCCTCGGTATATAGAGGTCGCTATCTGACGGAAGGCTCGGATAGTC
Source organism: Ixodes ricinus (assembly GCA_037355805.1). Classification (NCBI taxonomy): domain Eukaryota; kingdom Metazoa; phylum Arthropoda; class Arachnida; order Ixodida; family Ixodidae; genus Ixodes; species Ixodes ricinus. The sequence goes on from JAZHYW010051777.1 coordinate 10,860, forward strand.
AACTAAACTGTGCAAGCATTTATGTAAAAAATGAGATCCGTCTAGTCTTCTGGTGTTTAGTGCCAGACAATCGTATCGTCACAAAAGTCTCGCATAATTGAAATTAACAGTGCGACTAAAGTAGTTGAGTAAACAAGAAGAAATAAAATGTCTTCACTTTTTCTATCATTGCTTGGTTACTAGAACCAATGCAATTCCAAACGGCCGAATTAGACTCAAGTTTTGTACACATAAAAAATGGTACAAATCGAATATAAAACATTACCAAAAAAGTTCTTGCGAAATACTATAAATAATGCCTAACGTTCGAAACGCAGCATTTGTGATGTTAAAAACATCTTAATTGAAAGACAACGTCGAACCAACATATACTCCTAGATCTCTCTGGCACTCAACAATACGTAGAGGGACAAAACTACCGTTTTATTAGGATTTAGAGTTATATTGCGGTCGCACCAGTGATGCACCACATTAACATTATTCATTAGTAGTACACAGTCACGACTACATGAAACCTGCCGAAACAAAATGATGTCATCAAGATATTGTAAAAAAATATTTGAATGGCGGATACAGAAACTGAGTTCATTTATGAAAACATTGAAAATAATTGGCCATAGTATGAACCCTTGCGGCACACACGAATATGATAAATAAGGTATGGAATGGTATCCCAATATTTAAACGAATTGTTTCTTTCTGAAAAAAAAAACTCATAAGTAAATAGAAAACCCTTTTTGTCCACTCCATATGACCTTAATTTATGTCAAACCATTGATGATCAACCAATTCAAAGCACTTCTACAGATAAAAGTACATACACGGAATTTTTCTGCCCGCGCTCACTGACAATCGGTGGCACTAAGTTTGGAAATGATACCAGATTGGTCTCTACAGCTATAGCAGTGGATAACCATGCTGTGAAATGATTTTTTTTTTGTTTCAAATAATTGCATTTCCCGGTCATCGCTACAAATACAGGTAAAGGGAACGCCCTTAAATATTTTAATGATTACAATAGATGTATAAAGATTTATGATAATAACTAAAATTTAAAGCGATTGAGCCAGATGATAGACGAAAAACAGCGAGTGTTCATGCGAGTTGGGGGATGTGGATCATAATGAAAATCTTTCCAGACTGTGGTAAAAGTTTGCACATTTTTTTAATAATAATTAATTTTATCAAGTATATATTATAGATGAAGGAAGACGAGGAAAGAAGCTGTTCATAGACAGCTTGACGATCTCTCGGCCCCCTTATCAGAAAAAAGCAGTATATAAAAAAGTACAAAAAGGCAAGAAAAAGAAATTATCCAGTCCTACTTTAAAAAACTCTGCAAAAAGCACAAACAGCATAAACACACACTATCGTTATAGAAACAAAAATCAGCAGAACCCATCCTTTGGGAATGATTATCTACGTTAATGCGAATAGCATCAAACGGTGCGGAGTTATGCGCGTTCGTCAGGTGGCCGGCACACTCTAGATACGCCAGCCACTCTTGAGGCGATTCTAAATTTGTTGACACTTTCACAGCCCTGCGCACGATCTCCGCAGCCCAGCACGTGCGTTTGTGTCACTTAGGAAGGCGAGCAAAGCACGCGCCATACGCACAAACACTCAAAATGGTACCGACCAGACTTTCTGGCGTCTCAGCTAGTCTCAACCAACGGTACTCTAAACGGTTGTTTATATCTTTACCATAGGACGCGCCTTACAGCGCTGTCACAGCTGCTGGTGCGGCGCGTTCCATGCACGAGGGCCATTCCGCTCTCGTGAGGGTGAGCACGGCCGCTACATCACCCTCTCCCCGAGCGCGGGAGAGGGGTGAGCTAGAGGGCAGTGCTAAGCCTCACGAGAGCGGAATGAGCACCTCGTGCATGTGAACGCGCGCGATGGTAAAGATATAAACAAGTGTTTAGAGTGCCTTGGATGACTGCCTTCATAGCTCTGATTCTGCTCCCGGTGTTCGCACTGTACGGTCGCATAATCATGCTCTCCTCAGGAGCGGCGAAAACGGCCCCGGGCGGCCGCGGTTCTTTTGTTGTCGAGGACGCGTCCTCGTCCAACGAGTACAAGGTGGTCCTTCCACCTATGCCTACAGGATCTACGCGTGTTTAAACTCTGTGCTCCTGCACTGCGACCTAAAGGGTCGCCCGTACCGATTGAGGATTTCCGAGAGGAACTCAAACGCATTGCCGTCTTGAACGACATCGTAGCGCTCGGCGCTTTTCAGATGAACCATGCGTGGCTAGCGACGCTTCGTACTTCGGAGGCCAAGGACACTCGCCAGTGAGCAGCAAGGAGCTCGTCGTGAAGAACCTGCGCTGCGTCATCATCGACCCGAGCACAACCGGAGGTACGTGTGCGTTTGCACTGGGTTCCTTATCACGTTCACGACGACGCCGTCCGCAGACTTTTAGAACCGGTACGGGCAAGGTGATTGAAGTCGGCCGGGAGATGTGGCGAGTCGAGGGGGTTCCCAAGGAATCGAATCAACGACGCGTTTTGTCTCGCATGACGCTGAAGAGGGGCCTCACCCCTGACGACATGCTCCCCACCAGCTGCGGCTTCACGGCGCGAACACCCCTCATTATCATACCAGGCAGAGTGCCCGCATGCCCGAGATGCAAGCGTGCCGGGCAGATCAGACGGAGTGGTCGTGCGCCAGCAAGTGCTCGCTGTGTTTCCGCTTCGGCCACGATGTGGCGTTGAACGTATGAAGACGCACGCTGGCGTCACCGAGGTACAGGGGCTGAGGAGCATGCGGCGCTCACGATGGACAACTGAAGAGGCCGAGAAAGCTGCCGCGTGGCTCGGGCCCGACGCCCCACCGTCTACAGAGCAACAAGCGTAGCTTCTGCCGGGGACGACGGTTCCGGGGAAGGCGCCGTGGAGACAAAACAGGACACGTCAGCCCCTCACGTTCCGGAGCCTGTTTCCGGTCCCCCGGCTTCAGCCCCGACATCGCCTGAGGGCTCCGAGACCTCCCGTCGGCCCGTCCTTCAACAACCGCACGACTTCCGAGCGCCACGACGACATGGACGAAACCACCGACTCTACCAAGCAGCGGTTCTTCGATGGATACGCCCCGACGGCCGACGACGACGCTCACCTCTAACCCTTTGCGTGGGGTTCGGAGAAGAACAAGCGGGGCCGTTTTCAAGGCGGCGCTGGAACGGCACCCGGCGAGGACCGGACAGACGCCGCGACTCCGAGTAAGGCGGCAACGCCTGGCTTCCAGAACTGATGGAAGAGCGAGCGAAGCGCGAAGCGCTGCATCATAGCCTTCATGATTCGTACGCCCAATTCGGCCATTTCGGCCGCAACGCTAAATCGCCCGGTGGTTTCAACTCGCGCAAGAAGCAACGCACCAGGTGGTGCAGCGCCTTGTCGCCAGACAGCAGAAAACCTCGATTTCTTAGCGTTGCAGGTTAGCGAGATGGCCGGAGGAGGAGCAGGTGTTTACAGGCAGCATGTTCCTTATTGACACTCGTATGAGGTTTGTGTCACTTCCGCTGTCGGGGTCTCGGGCGGTTGTTTTTTGTTTTTGAAGAAGTCGTTGCCCTGTGTCGGAGTTGGCGGTTGCTAACCGGGACACGGGCAGGTGACGGGTTTATTGTGCAAGATTTCGACAGTCCCCTGGCGGCTGAACGCGCAGGCGTATATGCCCTGGAGTACAGAAATGAGAGAGCGTGTTTCCTTTTTTTCTGGCTTGGGCTGGATTTGCAGACTGGCGATAGTTCAGGCACGCACGTGTAGGCGATTTGAACCGTAGTTGTTCGAGCGATTGATAGAACGCCTATCAGGCAACGCACCGGGAGTGGCTTGGTACGCGTGGGGTAAGCTTCGTGAAATGCGCGCTTGAATATGCCCTGTAAAAGTCTTGCAGCAAGCGATTTGATGATGTTATGTGACTTGTGGTGGACATCACCTGCAACAAAGCAAAAAAAAAGCCTCTCTTAGCCTCTGCGGTTGGCGCGTTCATGCCTGCTGATCAAAGGGTCAACGGTTCGGAACCCCGCCGGCGCCGGTCTTTTTTTGTTATTTACTTATCGACCCGCGGCGTAAGAGGCGCTAGATAGCCAGATAGATAGATAGATACACAGATAGAGAGATAGATGCCACAGACGATAAGTGCGCGTAGTATTCCAGCGACATGGTACTGGCATTGAAACATACGACGTAGTTCAGAAAATGGAATTGTTTCTATGGTTAATAATAATTGGGGTTGTGTGGATATTTATACAGCGAGTCGTTGGTCAGCCATTTTAAAGTTGCGACGAGTCACTCGCTGTAGATGAGCAATTTAGCCAGTGCAGTACAACCGCCAGCCTGGGGTCTTTAACTTGCTCCACGCAGTAGTGATACACGACCGCACGCCGGTACGATGCTCATCCAGATCGAAACGGGCAGGGGTGGGGATTGAACCCAGGATCCCCTGGGTCCTGCAGCGCGAGCTTTCGCTCCACGTGCTCCGAGCTGGTGTGCGCTTTCTATAGTTATTTTTTGTCTTTATAATTGAAAACCTTTATTTGATATCCATAGTTAGTTTAGGATTTTCAGCAGAACGAGTGGAGTAAGCAGGCATAGAACTCTGTAAGGGGACTAATTTATTCAATAAACTTCATTTTCTTATGTGTCTAAGCTTGTAATTGTATACTTTTTGAATATCAAGCACTTGAAGGCGTTCAAATAGTTGCTCGGTATGATAATTATATAAAACACCTGAAATAATGCTTCACATTTTGTTTCTGTATTATATATAGTCTTTTCGTTTGTTTGTGAAAGTAGTATTGCCCCAAAACCAGACGACCGTAGGTCAAGAGAGAATAAAATATCGAATTTTAAATAAATACTTTCACAGAGGATGGGAGCACAAATCGATGACAGTATGTTAACCATATAACACGTGAAAACTTAGACTTAACATGATGTATATTATCATCCCATAACATGCTTTCTAAAAAAATAGCCCCTAAAGTGTTATGACAATTTACGCTTTCTATTGAACATGACTTTAATACTTTGGTCAAAACCTCCGGTTTGTTTTTTGTAGAATAAGAAAGTTCCAAGCAGAACTCCAAAGGGTCTTATGAGGGCAAAGGGTTCAGTCTGGGAAGTTCGGCGTTTGCTATGATAGTGTGCAGTTCTTATTGTTGGGGTTCTATTGTTCGATAACTGAAGTTCCCAGTTATAATCTAGGGTCACCGTTTCGCAGTAGCTGACATTGAGACGTTCTTTTTCCCGTGTGTTTTTGCTTCTACTAAGTTTCCCATCTTTTAGCACAGTCTAAGGTAATTTTCAATAAGATCAGATCAGAGGTAGTCTGACTAGCTATACTATTTACACTTTTGAATTACACTAATCCTAGAAATTGCAAAGTAGTCAACTAAAGTGAAATAACTGGCATGTTCGCTGTATTATTACCTGACCGGCAGTTCTCAGCAATTACCCATACTTTTAGCTTAGAACACACTGCCCAATGTTAGAGCACACGTTCTAATGCTTTCTGTGGAACAAATTCTGAGTCTTATAAGAATGCGTAAGTTCGTCTGCAGGCTGAATTAATCATGAATTATATTTTAGTGAAAATATGCCAGCCAATTAAACGATTACGTTGCTTGTTTTAGCATTTGCTCGAATGGCACTACCACATTCTTAAATATTATGTTGAATAGCTCCGATAGTATTTAGGTTCGAAATTTGGTTTCGCCTATTTTGGACTTTTTGTGAATAATAATAAATAGATAACGTGCGCCTAAAATACATATATTAGAACTATTCGTAATTATTATGATTAAAATCCGCGATACACTCGTGATACACTCGAAAACAAAGTATCGGACAAAGCCTTTATGTACATTTAGAAAAGGCAGTTATTCTCAATGGAGATGAATTTTGATTTAAAAAAGAACTAATTTTACTATTTCGAAGGTATAGTTAATGAAGCGGATTTGTGGGGAGCTTGAAAAGTTTTGCTTACAGTTTTCTTGGCTTTGGGATCAAACATTTTGTCCACATAAAGACGACCTATTGCGTGTGTAATTAAGTCTGATATTTTGGTGAGACACTTCTTCCACAGTGGTTCGTCTTTCTTTACGCCTGATGCCTCTTTATCAAAGTCAAAGAAGAGCTCGTCAAGCTTCTTGGATGCCACAGCACCATAAGTTCGAATGGAAGTCCAGAAAACAAAATTGTAAAGCGTAGATCTGCGGAAAAAATGCACCAGATCACGTACATATTAGAATGACGTTTGTGATTAGGTCGCCACATTCATCCAGCGGAAGTGTTCACCTCTTTGTCTAATTTTTTACTGACCGACGCTCGTCCAAATAAGCAGGAGTTGTAGGACAATACCATGAATATACTTGAAATATTGCCACTCGCGTCTCCAAGCAAGCGCGCCCGTGGCCAAACGGCTATCGTGCTTGACTCCGACACAAATGGTCCGAGGTTCGATGCCTGGGAGACGACGCACCTTTTTGTTACTCCTGTAAATGTCGCGTTCTGGTAAATGCCTACGCACCGAGCTTTCTACACCGATTGTTTCAGAAGCCCACGCGTGTACTGTCGGGAGCAAAGGTTTGGATAAGACCGGAACGCCGACCGAATTGCATCGCCGCGCTACCTGACTGCGCGCTGCCTGCTGCCGAGAGCCCCGCACTGCGTACGCGTGTCCTTTCTTATGTGCTGGCTTGCTTGTATGCTAGCTTCAGCGCGACGCGCTGCGGTATGAATGAAACGGCGATAGACGCTGCACTCTTAGAAAAAAGGGTCACTATAGTCCTCCCTAAAGGGAGGAACGCGCTTGACACATATGTTCCTTCAGAAATGGAGGAACTTTCGTCCCTAAAGCAGGGGAGCAAAAGTTCCTCCGTCGCCTGCATCTCAATATGGCGGCCACGAATCGAGCAAATCGAGCTCAATAAGGCTTAACGAGAACACGAAGTCTATTGTACGGAGCGAGAGGAGCAGCAAATAAAAACGTAACACGAGCTTTCCGCGAACTGTATTTATTTCCGAAGCCGGCTTCCCCCTGCAGGTAAAGAAACTTACGTTTCGAAAGCATGCAGTCACTCAGTCGTCTCATCGTCAGCACTGCGATGTTAAACGGAGACAACCGGCACCCAGTTCGCGCACTTTGTCATACCTTTGCTATTCCTCGAGCCACAATTCCTTCGTCAACCGTTGCGTCAACCGCACATCACGAAGGAGTGGTAAACCATTCGCCCGCAAAACCAAAAGCCGCTCTCAAAAAAAGCAAATCCGAAGCAGCCTCTTGGCTCGTTTCAGCACGGTAACACGAAATTATGGCGTAGCCGCGTAGCGTAAAAGGAGGTTAAATCGCTTGCCACCAGATGGCAGGGTCAAGCAGATTGATCGCAAGTAGCTAGGCTAGGTGGCGCTAGTTACCGCCCAGTTCATGTTCTACAAAAAATATTTTATTTTCTGACGCCACCATTGCGCTTCAGGAACCTGTATTTCACACAGGTAGACACATTTCGCGTTCTACGGTACAAGCATCAGCTGAACATACATAGAGCGCATACACATACATCAATACAACAGCATACAAACAGCAATACAACAGCACACTAACCCGATCACTACTCCCGAGCTCTGCGTTTCCGTCTTTTATACTGGTCGTTTTGAACGTACGGAATTTTTCGGTGACCCCTTCAGCAATAAAAAATATTCCCAGCATGTTGATTTTTTCCAGCAATGTCATACATCTGAGAGTATTTTTAATGGCTCAGGGGATGAATCTCTTATTAAAAAGAAAACGCTCGATCATGCCGTAATTATTTGAAAGCCAATAAACCGAGCCGCTCCAATGCGGTTCGAAGCCTGGGTTTGTTTCCCCGCACGGCACTTCCTAGCCAGTATTTCTATTGTATGTTTGTTTTTCTATTTGTGCTGTTCGCGCACGGCTGCAATTGCCGTCTTGAATTAATCTGTGTAGAGCGGATATTCACTCAGCTGGAAGTGATGCTTCACGGGCAGAGATATCGCTTTTCGATCAACTTGAATGCAGTCAAAGCCGCGACTTGCGGCAGGTGTTAAGTGTACGGAGCTACCCCGTGGCGAGCTCGAAAACGTCTAGCGCTCATCCCAGCGCGCCACTTGGAGGACAGTTTCTCCAGGAACCGTAGTATATTTAAACAGCAAAATAAAGGATAGCTTTTTTTCGATTTTACTTTTTTTATGCTAAAATTTCATTGTAAATATAGTACTTTCCGTCATTATTTCGTACTGTTCAGTCTTTTCACCGGAGCGCAATCGCTCTCGGGGACCGACAGTCACATTGGCCGCTGTACGATAGGAGCTTACCGTTCAGACCAGCGTTCCAACATGATTATCCGCACGTCGATCGACTGCACCTAAATTCTCAAGTGGTCTTAAACTCTTTAATGTAAAGGGAATGTCAACCTGCGACACCCCGCCCCCTCCGATCACGGCCCGACCAGCGGCATCAATGCCCGACAGTTTACGTCATCTCATCTTGTTGTTACACCACTGATACGCGAACACACGGTCACATCGGCGATAATTCCAGTCTTCTGTTCACTACGCACAACACTGCCATCACGATGTTGCTGCTATGTTGCTGACACGCAGAAACACAGAACCACGTTGAACGCCGGTTGCCACTCGGCACGGGAAAACAGAACCGAACTCAGCACGGAAGGCACCCAGGCAGCCGGCAGGAAAACCTGCCTGCCTTGGACACAGTTCCTGCGATTTCCATAACGTCGAAAACGTCGATACAGATCCGCGTGGTTCCGCTACTGTAGTTCCGATTTAGTTCCGCGTAGAGCACTATATAGCTCCTACGGAGCAGAGTAGGCGCAATCCTTTGATCCGCGTGTTTCGCCGACAACATGGCCGACAGAGTAGCTCGGCCCGAGTCACGTGGTGCTCAGGGTTCCAGGAGGCGGCCCGCCCTATGAGAGAATGCATGGAGATCGACGCATCACGGCTGATTAAAAAATAAACGGCGAGTTCACACTGTTCAAAACTAATCTGTCGTGAAGTTGGTAAAGCACTAAACACTTTATCAAAGTTTTAATAATATCGGACGCGTGTGCAAATGTTGAGAAGGTAATTTCCAAGGCAATGGCGTTTGAAGCAGACGATTTTCGCACGCAGCGGAGATGGGCTCTCTGGGTCGGCCGGAGCGGGTCACGTGGACGCTGTGACGTCACCGCGTCGTCTGCTGCATGATGCCGCTCATGCAATTTTTAAAAACAAATTACGTCCTTACTTGGCACACAACTCAGCGCAATTTATTACGAAAATGTTCCTTTATTATGTCAAAAACTATTGTCGTTCCGTACATCTCCACAACATTGAAGAAACTAACGATTTTCTCACGTTCCCCATGCATTTCTGACCGGAGTTGAACCATCCGGGCATTCGCCACTAGTCGCCGAGAGACGGCGTTCTGGATTGCGCTACTCTGCTCCGAAGAGCTATGTAGTGCTCTAGTTCCGCGTACCCCCCGCTTCCTCCCGCAATCCAGAGACGGCCATCTTACCCAGTGTGCCCAGTGTACGTAGCGCTGCTGGCACTGCTCCGGAACTTCGCTGTTTCTAGCGGCTTCATTTGTTCGTTTGAAAAAATTAGTGGTAAAAACGTCAATGCAACCGAAATGTTCTGCATGTTTGGACTAGAAGACGGTATTAACGGCGGCCTTCGCTGCCGCTGAAGCTCAATCAACTCAACAACATTTATTTAATAACGTGCGCGACGTGCTCGAAAAACGAAACCGAAAGAAGATGCCTCCCTTCTTCTCGAGTCCGCTTGGGGGCGCGTCAGTAGAAGGGAGGAAGACGCGCCGTTGCTACCTTTTACCTCCATTTTTTCTTAGAGTGCAGGGTCAGGGCCCGGCAGTCGAGGCGGCCGAGGCAGCCGAGTTACGAAATGTGGCCGAAGAGGCCGAGGCCCGAAGCCCGCCGCTATCGCAGCTGATCGCAGCCGCCCAGTGTACGTAGCAGTGTCGGCATCGTTTCGAAGCTCAGCGGTTTATGACGGATGTGTTTAAACTTCTTTCTTTGTGAATGCCAAAAACGCCGCGGCAAAAGAAACGACTGAAGGACCGACCTCGTCGTCTTGGCCCCTGCGTAAACGGCTTAGATCTAACCTGGGTGCCCAAATCTTGTTTATCAAACAGCGCGCTGATGAAGCTTGTAGCAATGACATTTGTATAGTTTTCCTTGGCGTCGGTGGATAATAAGGACTTTAATTTTACTTCCATCGGTCTGGGTTTGTTTATGCCTGTTTTGGTAAATAAAAAAATTAAAAAAAACTTAACGAAAAAAAAAAAAAAACACCGCTCCTTTCAGGGATCGAACCTTCGACCACTTGGTCAGTAATGCGATGTTCTACCCCTGCGCCAACTGAACAGGGAGGAACTGGACCTCCTCCTTTCATCCAAACTTCCGTTCCTCCCTTCTCTGGGCAACTTGACCACAACAAGGAGGAACAGTCGCCGTTGCTACCTTCCTCCTCCTTTTTTCTTAGAGTGTGCTCCAGCAGCCACGACTCAACAATCTTCGGTCATCGCTCGGGACAGCGGCTGATCGACCGATCTCGCGTGCACTGCGGCACGGGCAGTCCACGCGATTCTTTCGCGCGACTAGGAGACACGTTAAAAACAGTCGTCTCGTTTTTTTTTTAATTACTTATAATTTATAGAATTATTTGACTTCACCAGCCAGTTTCATTATGCCCCCGCAGCCTTTATGAATCGCGGGGCTTGTCTTTTTGCACGGAGGCCAGCACCGCTGTGGCTCTGTGGGCGTGAGACCTCTATAACTCTAGTCCGTAGAATGCAGGCGGCAGTGCACGAGACAGCTTGTGCTGTTTCGTGCTCTGCTCGTGCCGACTTGCAGCGGGGTCATCCGGCGTTCTGAAAGACTACAGCTCACACGATGCATGCCTGCAGCGGCGGCATAACGATACTGGCTGGTGAGATGAGTTCATTGTGAATGGGAAGCGTTAAAATTAACGCAAAAAGGAAACAAGTGTTGTTAGCGTGTCGCAGTGCCGCGCGAGAGAGTTGAGTGAACTGCCCGTGCCGCAGAGCACGCGAGCTTGGCCACTCGGCCGCTATCCAGAGCAACATTGGCAACGTTACTCGATCAACTCAGTTGGCTAACTCCCACGGATAGCGTGATCCCTTCTCGCACCCCATCAGCCGGGCTAACGCTGTTCGAAGCGCCAACCATCTTGCTCGCTACGGCGCGTCTTGCAACAGCAGTTCAAAACACGGCTTCGGCTGGGAAGGAGGGTGACGCCTGAAACAGCTTTTCCGAATCTAGGGGTTATCAGCGGAAACTGGCGTGTGTCAGCGCCTGTCTTATACTTGATTTCACCTTAGGTCCGAGCGCGGCCTATGTTATGAGCCGAAGGGCCAATCATACAGCGCAAAAAGCGCAACGTCATGGCGTGCTATCTACGCTTTATAAAACTAGCCGGCAGAGGACCACGCGCAGAGAAACGGCGAATACCGGCTGGTCCTATCAACTGTACAAAGCACGCCATGACGTTGTGCCTCTTTCGCCGTTTGATTGGCGCCCTTCGGCTCATAACATTGGCCGCGCTCGGACCTAAGCTGAAACGAAGTATAGTAGGGAGCACGCTCTCCGTGGGAGTTTGCAAACTGACTTGATCGAGTAACTTTGGTCCAGAGCGACGAGCAAAGTTTGCGGAATCACGGCTGCCGGAGCGGCGTCTATAGCCGTTTCAATCAAACCGGAGCGCCTCGCCGTGAAGCAAACAAAAAAGCAGGCCAGCAGATAAGAAAGGACGCCCGTGCGCACTGCCCGGATCTCGGCAGCAGGCGACGAGCCGTCAGGGAGAGCGGTGATGTAATTTGTTCGGCGGTCCGGTGCTATCAAAGCTTTTGCCCCCTACAGTACATAAGGGACTCCGCGTGACGAGTCAGTCTCACCTCAGCGTTCGATCCTGGTGTTAGGCCGCCATCGACGCCTGCGACGCTAGCCTTATTCTATTTTGTTTGGGGCACAAGTTCGCCTCATTAAACGTTTAAGTATCCTTCAATCGTTCGTCTCCTCATCAATTGTCAGCCGTGGCATTTTGGTGGATGTGCGGGGTACAACCCATGCAGCGTACCCCTCCGGGGGCCTGCAGTGCTAGCCCGTTTTCCAGCGAAAGACGACTTTTAGGGAGCACTCCTTCGCACGAGCAAGCCGCCGTACTAAAGACCAATCTCCGGAATTCGGTCCTTTGCCACAAAAGCAAAGCAAAAACCACCCTACCCGTCGTCATGCACAAAATGCACTTAAAAAAGTAACACGGGGCTTGGCGTGGTGCTGGTTCATAGAAGAGCATCCTCAAGATGTTCTGCTATGAACCCTGTGGAATTTACGCCTTTTAAAAGAAGAGATCTGCAAAACCTCGTATTGAAAGGTCTGCAGCTGATAGGAAAACACAAAAAACCGTGAAGCGAGTCATCTATCAGCTGAGTACAAAAAAAATGGTCTGCAGAAAACATTCAAGCTTCTGCTGATCAAAACTATGGTGGTGCGATATCTTTTATAAATGTATATTTCTTTGATGGTGCTCTTACGTGTTTCTTGTGCTATCCGTTCTTTTGTTCCGTAAATTTTTGTTACCTGTATATATTTTCTATTTTATGTACGAGATCTGTCTAAATAAACAATGTATGAAAAGTAAATGTGTGCTCCTTGCCTCCTACCCATTTGAGGAGCAGCTTCTCTGAAGTTGCTCTAGAGTGATTTATACAAAAATATATTAAATGAAAGCCCCAGAAGACGAGAAGGAAATCGAGGAGCAATAAAATCAGGCAAGCAAATGGAGGGGAAAGGGGGAGGAGGGGGGGGGGCGAAGCGAGCGGCGGCGAACCGGCCGCCTAGGACAGGACAAGACAACTTGCCTCATCCAGGGGCATGTAGGGGCTGCCCGGCAGCAGTGGAGGCGGCGATTGTAACGCCATGTTTTGAGGCAACGGAATCAAGAATCCTACGCTTGAGCGCAGAAGGAGCGCCCGAGAAAACATGGATGTTAACGGCTGTACCCGTCCTAGTTGCAGGAGTGGGTTATTAACATATTTGACGTCGCCGTGACGTCACTCTACTTTTCTCTTGTTTTTTTTTTCGCTCTTTGGTCGCTCTTTTCTCGCTTCTCTCGCTCGGGCGCCCGGAGCGCGATACAACAGTCAAGCTACGGCTGCGCCGGCCCGGTGTTACCTCACGTCGCTACTTCGGACAGTACAAGGTAGTTCGTCGACTGGGAGATATGAACTACGGGGTAATGCCAGACCGAAGAACATTATCTCGCCACCCACCACGACCTGAAGTCGTCCACGCCGTGCGCCTCAAGCCGTACGCTTGATAAAACTGTAAGTTGTGATCCCGTGCTACGTTTGATAGGACTATGATTTACCAGCCTCCGTACTTTCCCATTTTTTTGTTTGTTTTGCTCTGTATTGCTTCTTTGCACGTTGCATCCGAGACGATGCTCTTTTTAAAAGGGGTAGTAATGCCACGCGCGCCTCCGAGCAAGCGCGCCAGTGGCCGTATGGTTATCGTGCTCGGCCGCTCGGCCCGACAAATATGGGTCAAAGTTTGATGCCTGAGAGCGGACGCACCTCTTTATTTCTGTAAAATGTCGCGTTCTGGTAAATTCGAGAACCCTGTTCTGTTGTATGTTCGAGGACCCAGTGCTATACGAGCCGAACCTTCTACGCCGATTGTTCAAGTAGCCCACGCCTCTACATAAGAGGCTCCGCGTGACTAGCCGGAGTCAGTTTCGCCCCAGCGTTGGATCCAGCTGTTACGGCACCAGCGACATCTGCAACGCTAGCCTTATTTTATTTTGTTTCGGGTACAAGTTCGCCCCATTAAACTTTTAGTTTCCTTCAGTCACTCGTCGCCTCATCAATTGTCGTTCGTGACAATATACCCTTGACCTGCACTGCTTAGTGTGGGGTGTGAATCATCTGAACTCAACACCTATTTTCTTTTGAAGTATGGCCGTCCACAACTCTATCCTCCTAGGAGCACCCGGTAGTAATGCATGGTGCATCTTTGTTAACTCGTTTGCAATTAACATTTTTTCTGGTTTTGTACTCACGTTTTTTTTCCTTCGTTAGGGGCTTCGGTTTTTGTTTATACGATCTGTTTTTCCTCGGTGACGTTATGTTTTTGTGCATTATGTTTCATGCACTTGAGTGTGATCGACGTCTTTTTTTATGCCATTACCTTCGCTGACGATCTGTGTGCCACGAATAGGGTTGGCTGTCTCTTTGTGGGCACCATATCTTTATAGACTCAAATACAAGACTTTCAGAGCGGTTCGCCTCAAAGCGTCTTTCATAGCATAATTTACCTTCTTGCAAACAAGGACGAAATCAAGCTGCGAAAGCCTGACCTGCGTTTGCTGTCCGGACCTGGAGTTGCGCCTTGTCTCTGCTCCTTCACGACGTCTCTTAGTCGCGGACAAGACTGGCGAGGAAGCGCACCTTCCCTTTCGGAATCGGAACCTAGCCGTAGTTCGAGCTTTTGACGCTTCGTGAGAAGCACCTCTACAACCGCTCTTCTGGAAAAACTTGGCAACGACCTTTATCTTCAAAATCCTATAATGCATGAAATGCAGTATTTAGGGTGCGAGCGTTTAAAATCATTTCGCAGCCATTAAACGTCGGGGAGCGAAGTAGCTTTATTTTTATCAATTTCCCGGCTACACTGAGAGGGGAAACTGGGTGCATAGGTCAAGTGGCGTAAATTTCCGCGCTCAGTTTGTGTCTCCTTCTTTGTGTGTGTGTTGACCTGTGTGACTGTTTTGTGGGTGCGCTGTTCTCCCTATAAAAGTGATCACTGCGACGGGGCTGTGTGGTTTATGGTTGCCACAACGTGACCGTCGGACCCGCTGTGAGACGCACTCGTGTCTTAGTAGCGGAGGCGGACGGTGAGTCGGGCACCTTGGTGCTTTTAGTACCCGCTTGCTTTTCCTGGGCCGTTCCACTGGCTGTACAGATTGGTGGTTTCCTTTATTCCCAATTAATTTCCAATTGGCATTTCCAAGAAATTTCCACTTGATCCAAGGATCCATTTCATTTTTCTTTATATTGGCTTTAGTCTGCGGTGCGAAAGCGGAGCGGACTAGAGACACAACATTTTTCTTATTCCTTTACGTCTCAGCTTATCATATGTAAGCATCATGAGCAATCAACTCGCCCGAACATCTGTGTTAACGGTTTAACGTCTTCTAAAGAAATTTAAGCGATTAGAACTGCGTTCCATGCGCTGTAAGGTCTTACACTGTAAAGGCTTGTAATAGTTTTGAATGCTGCACACCTTAAAATGTTTACAAACCCATGAAGAACTTCAACAAACCTTGTTTTGCACATAGTTTTGTTATATCTAAATATGATAAGATAATAGTCGTTTGCACTGACTTACATATTTGCTGTTTCTAGAATTCTCTCGATATCTTGAATATAACCTGGCTCCAATACAATCACACGTTCGCTCTCATTGAGTGTTATATTGGCAAGTGCAAAGACAGAATTGAATAGTTTGAGCCATTTAATCTGCAAAGTCACAAGGGCAAAAAAACAACAACATACACTGAGAATTACATTTCTGCGAAGTAGTGTCTAGATGTCCACAATAAACAAAAGTATATTACAATGCAAAAAAAAAAAAACCAGTACAACAGGTTGCAACTCTATACGGGGCTTTCTCCCCTTAATTATAAGTTCATATTATTACCTTAAAGAACCCCGGAGCCTGTTAAAACGAAAACGATCAAATAAAATATAATATTCACAAGGAAACGCTGATAACCCTTGTTTGCGCCGTAGAGCAACTACACAGAAATGCTGCACAGAGCGGTTTATTATTCCGTAACTCGGCGATTATAAAAAGCATTTAGTAGATCGTTTTCAAAGGAAACGTTGCCGCTGGGGGCGCGCGCTTCAGGGCACCGCATCGTATCTGCAGCGCGAGCTTCCATTACAAATATTGTGGCATGAGAACACGATCTACAAAATGTCTCCCATGTATGTGTGCCACATTGTCGAAACTAGCGTTGTTTCTGCGATACTCCTTTATTAAAAAGGTTTACCAGTGTACGCAAATGTTTTACTTTTATTGAACAGTTCGCGAAATATAACAAATAATATAGTAAAATATATACACAACAAATAATATAGAAAACTAAGAAGAGGAGCAAATTACAAACTAGAAACGCTTAAGATATATTTGTATTTTGCTTATATGAACAGCTTCTTTGCCAGAAAAAGTCGAAGCGTGAACCATATACACTAAAATCCGAAGTACACTAGAAGTATATTTGATGTACACTTAGGGATACTAAGAATCTACTTGAGGCGAGCCTCTTTGTTTTATAAATGTGCAAAGTTAGTATAGCTTAATTTGTGTCGCTTTTTATCAAGAGCTCCGACGTTGTCAAAGCTTTTTGTGTGAATTAGAATAGCAGCCTTTTTTCTCAAAAAAGCGCGCGCGAATGAGTCGCGAGAGGCAGTATGCTCTCGCAATAGTACTGCGCTTCTGCACGGTGGAAGATATACTGACTTTGACGGCGTAGAACAAATAAGTTTACGCCGAGCTTAGGTAATGACTTCCAACTGTAAGACATCTGCCTTTTTTCAGTGGACAACATACCTAGCTCTATTTTTGAGGAGAAGTGATACACGCATATTCCACATTCGCTCTTAAAGAGCTTTGACAACTCCGATTTGTTTTGCCTCAAACTAGTCCAGAAGGCATCGCATAAAAATATTTAACGCACAGAAACATATTTAGCAAGCGTTGTCTGCGCTTTCTTTTTTCTGCCTATCTACAGCAGAAAGAAAATCCTCTAATTTATTCGCGATGTGCGTCAACGCAGTTATGCGTTGCCTTATATTGCCACGCGCTTCGGTGAGCAAGCGCGTGCGTGGCCGAGTGGTTACCGCGCTCAACTTTCATGCGGAGGCCCAGGGTTCGAATCCTGGGAGTTACGCGTCTTTTATGTTTTCTCTCAGTTTAATGTTGCGGTAAATTTGAGAACCCTGTTGCTTGTTCGCGGTCCGAATATTCTACACGCCGAACCTTCTACGCCAACTGTTACAGAAACCAGCACGTGTACAGTCAGGGACAACAGTCTCCAGGACACGCGAGCTTCGACTGAAACAGAGCCGTTTATTGAGAGAGTTTGGCCATACATTGGTTTGAATAGGCGAGCGTCTCGGGGCCAACCACAGGCCGCGAAACAGCCCCTAGCGGTGGTCGTGTGCTCTAAATTTGTGACACGACTATACTTCGTTTCACCTTATGTGCGAGCGAAGGCAAAACTGGAAGCGCGAGCACGGAAGCTCCGTGCGTTCAGGCTTTGCTCGAGCGCGCGAGCTGGGGAGAAATGCAAAAAGCGCTGGTCTCGCGCCTCATAGCTTTGGCTTCGCTCGCCGATAAAGTGAAACGAAGTATAAATTGAGCCCTGCCGAGCGGGACTCCGCGTCTCAAGACGCTCGCGCACCCCACCCTTTGCACTGCTTTCTTTCAGCCAGTCTCAGGACGCTGTTCTAGCAGTGCAGACAAAGGCGTGGGCACGAGCGCGTGGCTTTGGAAAGTGCCTCCTATGCACGAGGTCTCGTGCAAACAAAAGCGTTTCGCTGAGCTAGGCTCACGCGCCTGTGCCTTTGTCTTCACTGCAGACATTTGTGAGATGGAGTAGAGGTCTCCTGATTGGTCGACGCTGTGTCACAAATTTAGTTTACGCTCTAAGCGTGGGGGGAATCTTCGGCGCTGGCGGCGGCCTTTGCTCCGCCTATTGTCCAAACTCTCCTAATATACGGCTCTGGACTGAAACGCATTGCTCTGCCATCTCGCCGGCGGGTCGCCTGGTTTCGAGATCACAGAAAAGCGGATGCGCGTCCTACTGTGCCTGCCAACATGTGCGCTTTCCGCTCTTCTGCGGCGCGGCGCCTAACTCAGAATACGGCGCTATCTCCAAGGCGGCGTGGTGTCGCCTTGGAGATAGCGCTTACTGACATGGCACCTGTAAAGCAAGAAGTCACGGCAGCTCAACTAAGCGATAAGCTGAACTGGTTATAAAGCAACGTGAGCTGACACGGCGAAATGCGGCGCAATGCCCCAGGCGGTATCTCGAGTTTCGGAATGCGTAGCAGACGCTCGTCAGCCGCCAGCGCTATCTCCAAGGCGGCACCACGCGCCTGATTCCGAGTTCCGGCGTTGTGCCGCAGATGAGTGGGAAAACACACATGTTTGCAGGCAGAGTAGGACGCGCATGCGCTTTTGCGTGATCTCGAAACCAGGTGACCCGCCGGCAGATGGCAGAGCAATGCGTTTCAGCCGCAGCTCGCACGTTTCAGCCGCAGCTTAAAAAAGGTTGTTAAAGTTCGCGTTCCGCTTACCTTGGGATACTTTTTAGACAAGGAGGAGATGTTCATTTCGTTGTACATTGAGGAGAAGTTACGCCTGTCTTCGTCAGCCTTAGAGTGCTTAGAAAAAGAAAAAAAAAACGTTTAATGGTCGTAATTTTTATATTCTCGAAATCTTCCCGATATTTTTTTTGTTTGTTTTGTTTTGCGAGTTATGTTTTATCGTAAGTCCTTTTTCTTTTTGGGATCCCATGCAAAAGGCACTACAGCGTTTGTCACTAATGCCCAGACGTTTTAGTCTTGCTAAATTAATAGGCCATTGGGATGGTTTCGCAACCTTTTCGGCCATTGGGATGGTTTGTCGGCAATATACAATTGAATAGTAAAGCGAATGGAAGATTGGTTTTTTTCTGGGAATTTTACTATCTGTCATATTGTGTTTCAGGGCTTTAAAAGGATCCTAAGCTTTTTGTGATCCCCGTACTTAGCCGGTGTTTCTTTGCCTGATGAGTGCTCCCTATTACTTGTCAATATTATGACTTTAAGGCCATTGATACATCTTAAAAGTGATTAATGTTTGATGAAGCAGTGATAACATAGTGCATGTGAAGATAAGCGAAGAATGTGTAAATTGTCAGTGAAATGATTTATAAATTTCACTTCGCAGAAGAGCTTCATAATTAGGACATGAATATATATCTTACTTTACATAGAAAAATGCTCTAAATTACATTGACACCTCCATTAACATGTTCAGTGGGAGTGGCGAGGAATTTCATACTTGAGGACTAGTTCTTTTTAACACTGCGCGGAACTGTTTACACCAACGTAACAACAACGCTTCGGTGTATTTTACTTAATCACAGCGTTGAGAAGTACCAACCTTTATAACTTAGAATACTGCCCTAAATTAAAGCTATTTGATTTAAAAGATTTTTTTGTCGGAGAGCTAATTTGAAAAGAACAACAGTAAAATCGTAAATAGCGTGTTCCCGCTAAAATGCATCGCGTTGAGTACTTGGTACTTAAACTTCAGAAATCGCACAAAGGTGAGCATTTCGTGAAATATCTCGAACACAGGAAAAAATATTAAAAGCATAATATCTACCTGAATTTTATGGGACCTGTAAGCATTTTTTCAGGAAATGCATAAAACCACAAGGCCCGATTACGAAATTTGCAATTGAATAACAAATTAATTTTCATCACTTAGCGGGAGGTAAAAGATGTATGGGGTGTTCGAAATATCCGGGTTCTATCTAAAATGGTTCGTAAAAATCGGCGCCTACACGAAATAATCTAAACGTTTCGTCAAGGGTGTATTTCACAGGTCGGTTTTATCTTCTAAGAATGGAAAACGTGGCTCCCATTCTGAAAGAAATATGACCAAAACGCTTGTCAAAGTCAACGGCGGACGGCGACACAGACAACCGAGTGGAGTGGTGTGGCGTGTTTGGCGCAAGTATTGATAGATGGCGTCGGGAGCGGCGTAGGAAGGTGTAGCCACTGATCTCAATGACAGTTGCTGGATCGCGTTTGCACGCGCTGCCGGCGAATCCGTTCACTGGCGGCCATCTTTAGGTAGAGTTATATCACCTCTAGCCAAGAGACAGCTGCTGCAGCCACTTGGCAGCCGCCATCATCTCATCCATGTCAGATGGCGTTTTGGCAGTTGATGGCAGAGCTGCCATCATAAATAGCGTGGGTGATATGTGTGATTGATTGAAATCTTTAGGTAGAGTTATATCACCTCTAGCCAAGAGACAGCTGATGCAGCCACTTGGCAGCCGCCATCATCCATCCATGTCAGATGGCGTTTTGGCAGTTGTGGTGGCAGGCTGCCATCAAAATAGCGTGGGTGATATTCCGTGATTGATTGAAATCTTTAGGTAGAGTTATATCACCATCTAGCCAAGAGACAGCTGCTGCAGCCACTTGGCAGCCGCCATCATCCATCCATGTCAGATGGCGTTTTGGCAGTTGTGGTGGCAGGCTGCCATCAAAATAGCGTGGGTGATATTCCGTGATTGATTGAAACTGTTTGACTAAACATGTTTTTGAAACCCCGGCGTGAACGGTAGCCCGGTCTTTGAGGACCCGGTAAAAGTTTCACGAAATCGCAGAGCACCGGTGAAATTCAGCACAGCACGCATCAAAAGTCGCATCGAAATAAGCATCGAAAGCAGACGCCGGTACGTAGTCTGCTCTCGATGCGAGCTGCGCTGCTTTCCACGCGCTGCGCTTTCGTAGAACTTTCGCCGGGTCCTCAAAGATGAGGCTACCGTTCACGCCGGGTTTCAAGAATTTGCTTCGTCGAACAACCTCAATGAAGCACGAAATATCACCCACGGTACAGTGTACTAGGATCTACGGCTATCTTATGGCAGCCTGCCGCCATTGCGCTGTCCGCCATATTACTATGAAGGCTAGAGATGATATAACTCTACCTAAAGATGGCTGACCGTGGCCGCATTCCGGTCCATAGAAAGAGCTGGTCAAACGCGATCCAGCAATTGTCATTGAGATCAGTGGGTGTAGCCTACCAGCGAAAGAAAGCAGACGCACGTAGACGAAATCTGTCGGCAGCGAGAACGCCGCCGTTACGCAACCGCGTTTTTTTTAAATTTTGGTCTTACTTCGTTTTGCTTTTATTGTCCGCATATATTTTTAAACCAAAGGTATATTATAAAAATATTAAGTTAATTTCAATAGACCACGGTCGTCGAGAGCCGTCTCGAATAAGGTCCCTCTTAGTCTCGATAAAGAGGTAGAGTCGTCTACGTGCCCCAAACGGGCCTCGCGCCACTCGACCGACCGGTCGTCTGCGTCGCCGTCCGGCGTTGACCATGGCAATAATTTTGGCCCTCTTTTTTACAGAAAGGAAGCTACGCTTTGAAATTTTACAAGATAAACCCTGACTTTTGAAATACGCCTTTGACGAAATGTTTAGACTGCTACGTGCAGGCGACAGTTTTACGGCCCATTTTAGGTCGAGCCTGGTTATTTCAAACACCCAATACTTAAGATTTACTATTGAAAGTTATTATATACTACCTCTGCCAGTGTAGCCTCAAACTGTACTATATCTTCAGAAAGTTGCTTTGCCTCGTCTTCAGTTAAGTTGGGCCTGAAGACCTTCGAAGTTGACGCAATAAGTGTCTTGTAGGCCTCTACTATTTTTCTGCTATCTTCTGTCGTCTGGTTAATCAGTTCGTTTCGACCAACCCAGTCCAAACGCAATTTGGTCGAGCTTGAAAAATAATGCATGTTGAAATCAACTTGTTAGTATCTAGTATATCTAGCATATACGCTTTTAAACAGCATATTTTATATCTAGTGAAACACTCGACTTAAGGATTTATTAGGCATGCAGCTGAGAGCATATGATTAATTATAAATTGATGTAACTCTTCTGTTTCCACCTGAATCATAATTTCTACATCTACGTTTTGAAACTTAATCAAGCCATATTTTATGTAAATTAATAATGCTTCCCTAATATGTTCTCTTTTGGGGTTGTGTGATAAGTTCGATAACCACACTAATTACGATATAAGCATGTTAACCGAAATAAGAAGCGTCCTTGTTTAAAATAAAAATATGTAGTGGCTGGATACATTCAAGAATACATTCAAATGTCAACTCAAATTAATTTCACGTCTTTAATTTAAAACCCACTCTCAGTGACTAAGAATGGCGACAATTTTTCACGGAATAACAGTGAGTGTGCAGACGGGCTGGCGATAATTAATCATAATGTAACGCCTGAAATCGTGGGGCAGAAATATCAGGGAACTTTCAAGTCAAAGGGAAACATAACACTCGGACAAAGTTCTATTCTATATGTTCTTTGATTTGAATGTTCTTTTTCCCCACATTACGGTAGGTATTGCATTATGATTATTTTATATTCCAAAACACGTTCCTGTGACCTAGGTTGTTGACTCCCACGCCCCGATTTAGTGGTCGCTTGACTGCCAGCAAAAAAACATAAAACATAATTTTTTACTACAGCTTATGCCAGAAGCGTATGCCGCCTCGCTGGCTTCATCAAAAATAATAATACAAAAATAAAGTATCGGTTGCTTCAAGGTAAAAGCTCCGGCCTACGGATCCGCAGGTGGCGGGTTGGAATCCCGGCCGAGGTGTCCGTAGTCAACTGGCGGATGTGCATAAATATGAATAAGATTTGGTGGATTGCGGATCGGGTCCGTAAGTCCGACTTTAGATTTTTGCCCAGCTCGTCGGTAAACGTGTGGGAAAGCAGAGGCTAGAGTTATAAAATGAGGATATTATAAAGTGCATTGTCGAATGTTTTGCGAAAACAAATCAATCTAAAAAATATATATATATTTTTTTACTCCTTGGATTTGATTTTTATTAAAGATTGCTTTAGAGCAGTCCATCACGCGAAACATGCTGTCAAAAGAACATGTAAATAATGCAGGGGCGTCCAGATTATCAGGAAAGTGTGTTCTTGTTTGGCAGGAAAAGAGCGGAAAACGTTCTTCGGTCGAATGAAATCCAGACACGTTCAAGCCACAAGAAAGGAGAAGACTCCTCGACAAGTATAAGACGACGTGTGTGCGCGTTTTCATTCTGGACAGTTGGCATATTGCTGCTAGGTATCTGGTTCAGAGCACACAGTTGCGGAATCGTGTTTAAAACTGAAACCATGGTTTCAGTTTTATACACGATTCCGCTACTAAAGAGTAGTAATAAAGGCGGCCACTGAGCGGAGCGTACTCGTATATACGTGGCAAGACGCGGGTACACAACTGTGAAAATATTACAATATTCATTTCTGACAACATGTCATACTGTATGACATGTTGTCTGAAATACATATTGTCATATTTTCACAGTTGTGTACCCGCGTCTTGCCACGTATATACGAGTACGCTCCGGTGAGTGGCCGTCTTTAATACTACTCTTTAGTATTTGACATAAATAAAATGACACAGTGTTATTAGCTTTACCTTAAATAATGTTTTCGATTGGAAAATATGCGTCTGCTTAAAGTAAATGTTTAAAAAACAAAAATATTAAAATTATTCTTTGAGTGCATCTTCTGCCTACAACATTGCAGTCTCCCAGGACCGTCTCATCTTCGATAATCTTGCCAAGAGACGCCCGGTGTATCTGGAAGCGTGATCGCCTATATTTGATTTAGAAAAAATCGGAATACCATCAAATGTCTTTCACCGTATTGTGACTCGAAGAGGTCTTTGCATAAAGGTAAGCAAACGTCTTATAAGATACCAACCAGACGATTTTTTTTTAATTCATGCTAGACTTCATGAGATAATGTGAATGCGAGGATTGCGGGTTAGATGTGGTTCCGAATTTTGCGAATGCGATTCGGGTGCCAATACAAAGTCCACGGATAGGGATCGTACTCGGATGATCAAACTGTTATTCGCAAAGGGCTCTAGTTATCGGGTGTATGACTCTTCTGTAAGACCACAGTGCCGCGGGATAAAATAATTCACTTCTGCAACTACATGTTTACAACATAAACAAACCCGTCACTCCACTCTGATAGATTTAAAGAGTCGACGTTTCCCCAAAGCACTTGGAAGAGCAAATCACTGCAATCCACGGCGAAAGCTCGGGCGATGTCAAAACTTAATAAAAAAAGCTTGCCTTGATCATTGTAATAAACCTGGGGAGCACAGAATGTGTTATGTGTGTATTATGATTCGGTATGCTTGGTGGCGGGGAACTTTGAGGTCTTTCGAATGCCCGGCAGACGCGACACACTCTTGTAATCTCCGGCTTCATAAGGCTGATCGAGACCATTTTTATTTTTCCGTGGAGTAGAGTGTGTCACGAGCAGGTCTTAATGAGATTTCCGAGGATTTTGCTTCTTTGTGGGCTTGTTTAGAGCCTTGAAATCTTAGTGCTCATGGTTTGTCAGAAGCCCCTTGTTGTAACTGATGTAATCGCGAGGGGAGGAGGGCTCTTGCACGCTTTACTTTATCAATTGACTTTTGTCCGAAGTTCGGACGTCATACGCCCACTGCGCTATTCCTTAATGCGTTATGATTCACCCCGTGATGCGGTGAATTTACGTGGTATATAGTTCCACGTAAAAAGTAGAATAATACATAAACTGGAATATAGTTCGAACCGGAATATAGGTCGACCCCTAATTACAAGGTGCAAAAAGCGAAAAAAAGTTTTTACGGCAAGAAAATGCAACCTTACCTTGGTAACAAAATTGGCCCAATATACGGAAATACGAGAAAGCACGGCACATTTATTTAATTGCTTCGCAGGCAATAAAACAGGAAGTGCGCAAGCGTTACTATACTCAGATTCTTCAGAACCTTCGTCCGTTGACGTGTTCACTAAAGCAATTCAAAGGGACGATGCCGTCCTTTGAATTGCGCCCTCAAGAGTCCTGAGGCACGAGTGACCTCGACGGCTTTCGTATGCGGATGCACTGACGTCACAGGTAGCGATCTGGTGAGCAGATCCCGAATAAAATTTGCCACCTTTGTTTCCAATGCGGGATGCACCGCAGTCCTTCCACGAAATGAAGTTTTCTTCGCCTTGGTGCATGCCGTCAGTTCTTCGTCTCTGGCGTCGCCAGTAGCGTATGCTTTTCTCCGATACACCGAACTCTCGCTGCGCTGCCAGATTCCCATGGAACTCTGCATAGGAGATTGCCTTCTTCTTGAAGGCTACCATGAACTGTCTTCTACTTCGGCTCATTATCACTCCAGGAGCGGCAGGGGTAGATGTAACAAAACAAAAGAGCACAAGTAAAAGTGAATCGTGACCATCGTGACAAGTGGACGAGTGGTAGGCGATTGCAAAGGAAAACAATGTGGCTGCTTCAGCCACCCAGTGTTGCGAGATTATTTTTGTTTTTCCGCTAATCACCGTTATATAAGACGCGGGTCGACTTCTTCAGGTCTATTTTCAAAAATAAATTCGACCTATATTCCGGTTTATACGGTACGTCTTGTCTGGAACCAGATGCGCGCACCGGCTGTATCCTGCTGACTAAGCTTGCTGGACAAGGCATCAATCGCCGCCAAATGTCGCTTGCGGACTTATACTACAGCGTGGGCGAAATGAATTGAACGCACTTTAAACTGACCGCATCAATCGGTTTCTTAATTTATCGCACTGGAATTTACTACAGAGGTTCCTGAAGTTGGTGGAAGCTTTCGCTAAAATTGTGGAAAAATATGCTCACCTGAGTACATGAATAAAAATAAGAAAAACGATATTTTCTCTATACTTTCCTGCACACTAAAACTATTCTGTGTTACTGTGGCGCTTATTTGGTACGAATAAAGAGAAGAATAGGTAAGCCAATTCCATTTTTTCCAATTTTACAAATTTTTCAGTCGTAGTAAACGCCGAATGGCCCAAAACGATTTTATGATGATTTTAAGATTAAAGTTTTAATAAAGTTTTTCAAAGAAAACCAGTTTTTTTTTTTGACTCCGGAGGTTTTATGTATTGATACTTTCAAGTAATAAATGCACCAGCTCCGAGCACCTGGTTAGTAGATAACAACCCGCTAAGTTAAGAAAGCGATTTATGCGGTCAGTTTGAAGTGCGATCCATTTGTTTCGTCCACACTGTACTTATCACCCAAAGCCCGACTGCAATCGACACTACAATTTGTTGGAGCCAATCAAGCAGTGCCAAAAGTGTATCGTCAGGACGTTCATCCTTTTGTACGAAGGGTGTGCGAACAGTTAAAGTTTCTAGATATGAGGTTCCTACAAGTAGCGACATTCTTTGAAGCGCTGACTGCGTGACGGTGTAGATTTTAGGAAGCGATTGGCGGCGCACAGCAGAAGAGTGAGCTGAAACACTCGATTTTGTGTTTACAGAAAGAGCTTCGTCATTCCTCTGGTTGCCTTTACTTGTAAAAACAAGCAACAAGGTGCTTTACGAATAGTGGTTCGAATCTAATTGCGCTGCGTCATTTATAGCTTTCACAGAGGTAGGGAAACCAAGACCTACCGGTTCTAATAAAACTTGGGTTTGGGCTAGTTCGTCCATTACTGAATAAAATGTTAAAAGCGCGAACAAACGGGGACAATGAAGAAACACGGACGACAGGACAGGCTGTCCTGTCGTCCGTGTTTCTTCATTAGTCCCCGTTTGTTCGCGCTTTTTAACATTTGAAATTGACGCTGTGCTATTCTATTCGAACCACTATTCGTACATCCTTGCTCGGTACGTTTGCTATCACCGACTCAATCAATCGTGCCCAATGATGCGCCGCGACCCCGCGCTTTTTCTTGCGTGATTGGTTGAGCTGAGGATAGCAAACCGACAAAAAAATAATCGGGTGCCGTGACGGTGCACTTTACGCTACTTGATTGGGTAGTTTTCGTAGATGGTTCTTGCCGTCCAGCAACGCTCTCCGCAACCCGCTACGAAACCCGGAACTCTACAGTCAAGGCCATGGGCGCGCAGGCGCAGTAGCGGCTTCTTCGTTGCGGAGGGCTCGGTGGAGGAGGAAACGCGGTCTGCGAAAGCTCCCTATTGACTCCATCGGATAATAGCTTTTGCTGCGAATGGATGTAAGTATAGTTATGTCGAAATAAGTTTGTCTCGCTGCCGATGATCGCCTCCAGACTAAGTATAATGGACGGAGTATGACTCACCGCCGACGGTCTCCTACGGACTAAGAATAATGGACTAAGTATAAATTGCCACCAACTAGACGGCGGGTTTCACAGTATTAGCGAGACAGACACGCTAATATTGGAGATTGGTTGATTAGATTAATTCTTAAAAATAATTCACTCTTATGGTGAAATAATGGTGCGTAAAAATTTAGAAAATATTCCCAGACCGGAAGTGTGCCAGGGCTATCGAGTGGATGACAGCACTCAGTTTGCTGCCAAACATAAAAAGTGAAAGCCGTTTACAACTCTCTGTAACGCCGAATTAGAGCGCAGCTCTTGAGGAGTAGGATGAAAGGGAACTGAAGGGCGGGCGGGGGGGGGTATACCCTTCGTCCCTCCTCCTCACCCTGCCTGCTACTTGTCCCTCCGAGCGGCGTCGGCGTCGCCGTCGCCGTCGGCGTAACCGTGAGGTCACGTGACCCTCGTGACATCGGACGACCCTCGTGACCTCGTGGGAGTCAGGTGACCTCAGCGGGGTCACGTGACCTTAGGGGGTCACGTGACGTCACCGGGGTCACGTGACCTCACGGGGTCACGTGACTTCCTGAGGAGTCACGTGACCCCCCTCAGGGGTCCTAAGGGGTCACGTGACCCCGTGAGGTCACGTGACTTTGCGAGGACGTTTTGGCACGGTGCCGAAACGTCACCATGCCGAAACGTCGCGGCGGTTACGCCGACGGCGACGCCGACGGTGACGCTGCTCAAGCCGGAACTGGGCGCCTAAGAGCTGCGCTCCAAGAAAGGGCGAACGCATAGCAACCGGTGCTGGCGTCCATACGTCACTATGACGTAAACGCCTCGCGGTGCAGCGCCGCTCGGATCTGGTCGGTCCAGATTGATCCAGATCTTTGGCGCGGTGAGCCTTGCGCCTAGCGCCGAGCTGCGCAAAAGCAAATATGGCAATCGTTCGTTTAGCTTGTTCGGTTTGCGTTCGGTGGTGTGTTGTGTGGGTCCGGCTCGAACGCTTTCGTTAGAATGCTTCTAGTAATCTGCGAAGTTATTCCAAGTCCCATGAGTGACACGGAAGGAGTTTTGAAATCACCATCTCAACTACCAACAGGCGGGTCTTCACCAACTACAACGACGGTGCCGAGAAGGGGCAGTATGACGCTGAGCGAGATTGGTGTGGTGGTTTGAGTTTAAGGTGGAAAATGTGTTTGCCGAAATGTTACTGCCACAGCCGATGAAGGAGTTAACACGAGGGCTGTGGAAACGATGCCGAGACGGTGCACTTTGTACAGGAGAGACCTTTAGCGTCGTCAGGTTTGTCGAGCCAGTCATTCGATGCCGTCGGAGGACGAAGAAGCGTGTTGTGTGTTTAAAAATATCTCTGCTGGGTTAGTATTTTGGACTGCGTTGGTAGATGTAAACACCGATGCATATTGTTTTTATGATGGTCTGGAATAACGCTTTGTCACTGCTCATTACAATGTTTGGGTCACAAGAACTGATAAATATTTCTTTCGGTGCGACTTCCTTGGCCTAAAGTTAATAAAATATCTCCGTTCACTCTCGAACGAAAGCGCCAAGTGTCTCATATAAACTGGACGCGTCTCACACAGGCAATTTGTGCTAGCCTTTTCTGTTCAGCCTGGGCAAGGAGGTTATAATGGGCAGGGCGTCCGTATTCTCCATACATCGAGCGAAGTGCAACGGAAGTAGGCGTGGCCACGAAATATGTCTTCTTATTCTCTCGGCTATTAAGACGATTCATTGCCCGTGCCTTTTGTCTTTTACAAAGTTCTCGATCTTTCTCCCCAGCTTCGGTAATTTTCATGATAATTAAGAAACTCAGTTCACAGACGCCGTCATGAAAATATGGGGTAAACATCCGCGTTGCCATGGCGTTGCCGTGGCAACGCGGTTGTTTGCCCCACAATTTTATGGTGGCGTCCACTGAATTGGTGTCGAACAGGCGAGATTTGGAGTTCAACACTTGCCTGACCAGTAGAAAATCGGCGTGTAGCGGACGTTCTCGACACTGCGCCGGGAGCGTCGTCTAGAGTGAGTCATCTTAGCGCGGCATTTGAAAGCAAACTTGTCGGTCGTTGTAAGCACGAACGCTGAGAATGGCACCGCGGGTTGAGAATGTCATACAAGCCCCGCTTCCAGAACGTGTTAATTTCCCTCCGCCATGATGAGAATGCGGGTTCGCATCGAAACCTCTTTTGGTGCGCCGACCGTATCGAATGGCATGGCGGTGACAGCAAGCAGACGAAGCAGATCGTAGGCACGGAGCAGACGTTGCAAAGGCTAACGCAGTCGACCGAGCGGCAAGCAGACGATGGGAGATTGGTTGGATTTAGGTTGGACGAGAGCGCGTCGCTGCGCAAGGCAGTCTGGGATTAGGTTCTTTTTCCGGCGTCGGTGGGCTTGACGTGATGCCTGGTCCTGCACCATTTTAACTTCCTTGAGTCTGGGCCTCTATGTCAACAAGGTAAAGTGGTTTAGAGCGATAACCTGGTACTCCGTTCACCAGGCAGAAGTGATCCCCATTTGACTGCCGCCATGCTGTACAATAATGACCACTAGACACGTGACCGTACCAAATCCTCAGGCTTTTGCGCAAAAGTGAGCCGAGATTTGTATTGCGATCGCTCTGAAAGACAAACTATTTTTTAAATACTGTTATCTCCATAGATCAGTGTCTAGCTTCGATAAAAACCAAAATACAGCACCTCGGCTGACAGCATCTAGCGGAGCCATGCGGAGCGCAAGTTCGTCTGCTTCTTGCGCAGGGCTTACGGTGACGTCAGAACGCTGAGCCCTGATTGGCTGGATTGGAAATATAGTGGGTCACCGCGACCCACTATCTGAGCGTCGTCTGCTGTTCAACAGCTGTCTTATTTTTACGAGTGAGCTCGACTTCGCCTTTCAGAGAGGGCAGACGAAGTATCTCGAGCGGCACGATGTGTTTTTGTCTAACAACTAGCAGACACGTATCAAGGAGCGACGCCAAAGGACTCACGGGCCAGGTGGCTGACGCGCCGAGGTTTGTTTGCTAACAACCGAGAACGAGGGTGGTTAGCGTCCGCAAGTTCCCTCCTTTCGTGGTGCGGCGATACTCCTCACTCTTTAACGGCGTCGGCGGGTTGGCGCAGTTGGCGCAGTTTACATCGTCTGATTTACGTCTGCTAGTCAAAGCGATGGCTGTTTCACCTTTCCTGCGTCCTTCGGTGATTCGCCGCTTTTTCACAGACAAGACGCGGCCTTCGAATTAAGAAGGCGAAGGAAAATACCTTGAAGGATACGTCCGTTTTCTTGAGGCGAAGGATTTCACTCTAGTAGCGAATGTACAGGTGTCGTTTAAGAATTGTAGCTACGCGGTAAAAATGACGCTCTCCGATAAAGATGACATTTTAGACAGTCCCTGTGAGTGGCCTTGTGGGGCCGCAAAGTGCAGCCACGTGGTGGCTACCGCACTTTACGCGGCTATAAATGGACTACCCAAGACGGACCTTCCACAGCAGTGGCTGCAACGCCCCCAGAGCAGCATGGCGCGGCAGGTCGCTCGCTCAGTTAAGTAAAGACCATAGTTCATCGCTATGTTAAAACGTTTAGTTGCACGAGCTCCGTGAATAGTACCTCGCGTTTGATGAATTCTTCAAAGATAATCAGCTAAACACAGATGACAACCGATATTGTGACTGGAAATAAAGGAAATGCGGCTGTGCGATCGCTACTGTGAGCACATCATAGCCCAAAAGTGCTCGATCGCTGCTTGTTGTCACATTTTTCTCGCGCAACTAAAAGGCTATTGTCAATTATCGTATTCGGGTATGTATGTTTGGCATAAACCTAAGAGGTAAAAGTGTGAAAAGCTGTGCTAATCCGTGGAAGAGAATCCGAGCAAGATCGATCGAGCTACCCGAGCGGCGTCGAGCGTATCGCGGAAGTTATGTCGTAGACTTGTTGACACCAAGAAGTAATTATTGTTTTTATTTTTGGCGAAATTTTATGGAAATTTATATTCGTATGCCCTGTTATTTGAACTGACGAACTCTTGCTCGGAGGTAATCTGATGGAATTTAATTAGCGCTTAGTATTTGATCAAGCAATCTTTCTAAGCTTACTGTCTTAACAGACAGGGATAAAAACACTCTGCTTCCTTCGGTGTAGCGCGCGTGCAGAAAAAGGGAAGGATTCCCTTTGATTGAAACAACAACGTACTGGCGTTTATTCGTTAGGTGGTAGCCATCCTGGAGAGTGTGTTACAGTTGCCAGACCAAGCCAGATTTATGGCTAGATTCCACTACAGTAGACACAACAAGAACGTCAGAAGTCTGAACGTCAGGTCCCTTCGACGTAATATGGAAAGGCTAATGTCTGGAGAAAAAGGTGGATTTTATGTCGGCGTCGGCAATGGCGGACGTGGTGTAGCAGCTGTGGCTGTAGCCGTGAGTCCTTCGCGTGGTTGCTGGTTAAAAAAAGAGAAAAAAACGTTCCGCTTCTGTCCTGTGTTATTTAGAGGTCGGCTCCGATCAGGCGCTGTCCAAGGGGCAGTGTTACCAGGGGAAATAAAAAGTGCTTCGGATGTGGTGGGCGCATTCACGACGGTGTGCCGCATTTTAAATTTCTGGGAGGATTGACAGATTGAGGACTCTTACTTGATTCGGTGGATGGTGGTGCATGTCCGTTCTTAGTTGGTGGAGCGATTTGTCGGGTTAATTGTTACATACTTCATTTAATAGATCCAAAAACAGAGCCTGTGTGGCAGCGGGTTCACTGGAATGTCTCCAAGATGGCAGTGTCCGAACGCTCTGCTCGTGGCCGGTGCGCGCTCACTGCTCATGCCGATACGCCGGTCACCTTGTACACAACATCCCTCCCTCCTTAGACCCAGTCTCCATAACGATCGGGTGGACGTCTGGTTCTCGGCGGGTGCGCACTGCTAGGTGCTACAGCCACATTGCCGGAATTTCCATTCGTTTTGGCTGCTTGGGGCGGTATGACCTGTTCTGTAGGACGAGCCGGTGTGCAGTCGTGACCACCAATCAACCAGGCTGCAGGCGGAGTCAACGGAGACGAGCACGTTCTTATGTGATTTAGGTGTCGTCGGACACTTCCCCAACGGTCTAAACAAGCCCAGAGCGACGGCCAATTTTTTTTATCAACCTGCCGTGTATCCACTTGGGAGTCCCCCTGAAATTAAAGACAGCCACATGTTGTCCCTCCTTGAAAATTCTGGATGCAGGCATCTTTTTATCGACTTGTTGCTTTTCACTCTCTGTTGAGGGCATCAATCGGCTGATGTTGGTAGCGAGTTCTTGTCCGAACATCATAAAAGCTGGCGTCCTCCCGGTCGAGTTAGAAAGTGTCGTGTGTTGTTTGTAGAGTAGCCTCGCTATTCGCAACGACAAAAGTCCCTTCTTGTCTTTCGCTAGCCCTTGCTTGAGTTCATTTACCATCCGCTCGGCTTGGCCATTCGTCGCAGGATGATATGGTGCGCTCGTCACTGCATGTATTTCATTGTTATGCTAAAAAATCATCATTTCCTTTCAAACAAAAATTGTTTCGTTATCGGACACGATCTTTCGAGGTAGTCCAAAAGTCGCAATCTGAGCCCTCAGCTCTCTGATAACTGCTGCGGTCGTGACCGTTGTCATATAGATCACTTCCAGCCACTTTGTGAAGGCGTCTACGACGACTAGGAACATCTGCCCTTCCAAGGAACGCGCGAGGTCTAGATGAATCGTGTCCCAGGGCTTAGATGGATGATCCCACGTTGGAAGGGGAGCCTTGTTGGGAATCGGTCTGGACTCCTGACAGGCAGCGCAGCAGTTTACCGCCTTTTCAATTTACTTGTCGATGGCTGGCCACCACAGGTGACTACGGGTTGTCATCTTCATGGCTACAATTCCTTTGTGTCCTGCGTGCGGCAGCCTCATTGCGTCAGCACGTGCAGCCTCTGGAATAAGCACCCTTGATCCCCAGATCAAACATCCTCGCTGTGTCGACAGCTTGGTATGCTTTTTTACAAAGGGCTAGAACGTTGCCTCCTTTAGCTCATGGAGATTTCCTTGCTGCACAGCTTGAAAGAGACGTGACAGAACTGGATCGGCCTGTCATTTCTGCTATCCGCTCGGCTGTGAGCGGTGTATCCATCGGTGTCTCAATCATATGAACGTCTCCTGGAGGACATGGTTTGTCCTCGCTTTCAGGCAAAAAAAGCGGCACAACGTATCCGAGTTTTGGTGCTTTTTCCCTGGTCTGTAGACCAGCTGGTAGTAATTAGCTGAGAGCTTGACACACCAGCGTCGCATTCTGGGAGACAGGACCTGGGGTACCGGTTTCTGGGAACCTAGGATGCCAAGTGAAGGTTGGTGGTCAGTTGCGATGACCACTTTGCGTCCAGCGATGTATTGGTGGAAGGGGACCGCCCCAAATACCACTGCCAACCCTTCTCGGTCTAACTGGGAGTAATTACTCTCAGCGTCACCTAGTGTTCTCGACGCGAACGCGATGGGAGCTTCTGTACCGTTTGGGTCCACTTGGGCGAGCACAGCTCCAATGCCATATGGCGAAGCATCGCATGACAAAAGAAGCGGCTTTGATTCATCGTAGTGGACAAGAGTTCTTTCACGTAGCAAAAGCTCTTTAAATCTCTCCAAGGCATCGGCGGGCTCTTTCTCCCATCTCCATGGTACGTTTTTCTCTAGCAGCTTGTATAGGTCACAAGCCACTGTTGCCTTGTTCTCCATAAACCGATCGTAGAAAGCCAGCATTCCAAGGAATGGCTGCAGAGTGTCCTTGGAGGTTGGCTCTGGCAAATCCTTGATTGCTTTTAGCTTGTCGTCTGTGGCATGAACCCTTGCTGCCTTGATTCTGTGTCCCAAGTAGATCACCCCTGCAACGCCAAAACGACACTTGGTGTTCTGGACACGTAGGCCAACCTCTTAGAGCCGTGTCAAGACGGCGTCTAGACGTTGCGCGTGTTCTTTCGGTGTGGCGCCCGTGGCGATGATACCGTCTAGGAAGGCACTGACTCCGGGTAGTCCCGCCAACGTTGTTTCAATGCAGCCCTAAAAATGCCTGGTGCTGCTGACTCTCCAAAGAGTAGGCGCTTAACCCGATAGAGTCCTTTGATAGTATTGATCGTGAGCATCTCAGCTGTTCCCTCAGTTACCTTCAGTTGTTGATAGGCTTGCGCAAGATCCAACGTTGAAATGACTTTTCCTCCACGGAGCTTCGCCAGCACCTCTACAATGGTAGGTAGAGGATACGCCGCCTTGCGTGTGACCGCGTTGACGGTGCTGCGGTAGTCTCCGCAAAGTCGTATTCCACCGTCTTTTTCCGTACTAAAACAACGGGTGTGGCCTAATCCGAGTGCTGTGTCTGCTCCTAGATGCCCTGGTTCGTGAGACGCTGCAATTCGGTTTCAACTGCCGGTTTTAGTGCAAATGGCAACGTTCGTGCTCTCAGGAACTTTGGCGCAGCGTTCTCTTGAAGCTCAAGACTGACCGCCGGGCCTTTGAACTGGTTTAGGCCACCATCGAAGACTGAAGCGTGTTTCCCGATGACATCCCTCAAGCTTTTGTCGATTCCGATCTGATGAACGCCGCTTAATCCAATACCAAGAGGTTCAAACCAGTTCCGTCCGAGTAGATTGCAGCCTAGACGCTTTATCACAAGGAGTGGCAACTGCGCTCTGAAGCTCTCGAACTGCACCTCAACCTGGATCGTGCCCAACGATTCTAGATTTTTACCTGACCAGGTGCGTAGGGCAATGCCCTCTTGCGTGAACTGTGAGGTTGTGTGGGCCACGCCGATGGAAACGTTTCTTCACTGATAAGTCGAAAACGCTGCCCCCGAGTCTACTTCGAAACAAAGAGGAACGTCTTCAACTTGCAGGTTCACCATGAGTTTGTCTGTCGACCGCCGTCGATTGTTCAGGGAGTTGAGGTCATGAAGTGAGCTCGCATGACTTGGTTCATCAGCATTTGGTTCGTGACAGCCGAATCGTTCGTTTGATTTGGATTGACAACGTGAACCGTGCTGCTACCAGCGGACTTTTTTCTTCAAGCAGGCTCTTGCTATATGTCCCACTTTCTTGCAGTATCTGCACGTCGAAGTCCTAAATTTACATGAGTTTGGACAGTGAGGCTCCTCGCAGCGGTAACAAGGCGTTACTGTTGTCACCGGGGTCTCTTCACGCCGTCGATTTGGCAGACGAGACGTTTCTGCTTTATTCACGTTTTTTAAGTCTTCTTTGATTTTACGCTGATGGTCCTTTGCGTTCTCCGCTCGCGAGGCTATGGCGAAAGCCTTAGAAAACGTCAGGTCCCTTTCGTCGAAAAGGCGCTGCTGCAGATAATCGTCTCGAAGTCCGCAGACGGAACGGTCTCGGAGCATGATGTCCATTGGTAGCATAGTCATGCGTACTATAGATGGTGTTAAACCGCTGCCAGAGGTTCCAACTGATCCATCTGAACCGGAACCGCTGGACATTCCAACTGATCCATCCGAACCGGAGCCGCTGGACGTGACAGTCGCAGCGGTGGTGGTCGCGACAAACTGAATCGTTCCAAAATTGCAGTCCCCCGCCAGCTTCTTGAGGGCTGCGACGTATGCGATGACAGTCTCGTTCGGTAGCTGATCTCTATGTTGAAATCTGCACCGGCTGAAAAGTTCCGAGGGGCGCGGATCGAAATGGGCTTGAAGCATGGCGAGGATTTCGCTGAAAGAGAACTCGCTTGGCGTTTTTGGTGCTGCAAGTGCTTTCACTGTTTCGAACGTGGTCGGGCCACACAGCGTCAGCAAAACAGCACATTTCCTGGCATCGTCCCCGATGCTGTTGGCTTCGAAGTAATATTGTAGCCGCCCTGCCCATGACGACCAGCCCTTGCCGGAGAACTGCTCCATGGAGCCGTGAGTAGTCCTGTTCACTGAGGTAGAAGATCCGTTGTCTTACTCGTCGCCAGTTGTTACATACTTCATTTAATAGATCCAAAAACGAAGCCTGTGGAGCAGCGGGTTCACTGGAATCTCTCCAAGATGGCAGTGTTCGAGCGCTCTGCTCGTGGCCGGTGCGCGCTCACTGCTCGTGCCGATACGCCGGTCACCTCGTACACAATGCGGAGAGCAAGTTCGTCTGCTTCTTACGCAGGGGTTGTGGTGACGTCAGAGCGCCGAGCTCTGATTGGCTGGATTGGAAAGATTGTGGGCCGCCGCGACCCACTATCTGAGCGTCGTCTGCTATTCAACAGCTGTCTTACGTTTACGAGCGAGCTCGACTTCGCCTTTCAGAGAGGGCAGACGAAATAACTCAACTGGTACGATGTGTTTTTGTCTAACAACTAGCAGACATCTATCAAAGAGCGAGCGAGCGAGCGAAGAATGGTACATTGTGTTTGATGACTTGTTCAAAGATAATCAGCTAAAGACAGATGACAGCCGATGTAGTGACTGGAAATAAACAAATGCGGCTGCGGGATCGCTACTGTGAGCACATCAGAGCCCAAAAGTGCTCGATCGCTGCTTGTTGTCAGATTTTTCTCGAGTGATTAAAGGCTGTTGTCAATTAGCATATTCGGGTATTTATGTTTGGCATAAGCCTAAGTGTTAAAAGTCTGAAAAGCTGTGCTAATCCGTGGAAGAGAATCCGAGCAAGATCGATCGAGCTACCTTAGTGGCGTCGAGCGTATCGCGGAAGTTATGTCATAGGCTCGCTGACACGAAGAAGTAATTATTGTTTTTATTTTTGGCGAAATTTTATGAAAAGTTATTTGTCTATGCCCTGTTATTTAAACAGACGAACACTTGCTCTGGGGTAACCCGATAAACTTCAATTAGCCCTCTTTATTTGCTCGAGCCACTTTTTTGTAAGCTTACTATCTTAACAGACAGGGATAAAAACACGCTGCTTCCTTCAGTGTAGCCCGCGTGCGGCTCCAGACATCTAAGGGCATCACAGACCTGTTATTGCTCTGTTTCGTGCGGCTAGGAGCAGCTTGTCTCTCTAAGAAGGGTGCAAGGTGCAGAGAACCACGCACCTATTTAATAGGCTAGAGTCTCGTTCGTTATCAGAGGAAACTCTAGCCTATGCGCCTTGCAAGTGGGCGCATTTCGATCTTCTGCGCATGGAACAGGAGGTGTGAAGGTAAGAAAGGAGGTTATACTAAGCTCCGCCTTCTCAGAGGGGGGGGGGCGGAGGGGGGAACACTCGCGGATGTAAACATGTCGGTGTCGGCAATATCGGACCTGCTGTAGCAGCTGTGGCTGTAGCCGTAAGTCCTTCGCGTGGTTGATGGTTAAAAAAAAATAACATTCCGCTTTTGTCCTTTGTGATATAGAGGTCGGCTCCGATCAGGCGCTGTCCAAGGGGCAGTGTTACCAGGGGAAATAAAAAAGTGCTGCGTCTTCGGATGCGGTGGGCGCATTCACGACGGTGTATAGCATTTTAAATTTCTGGGAGAATTGACAGATTGAGAACTCTCTCATGATTCGGCGGATGGTGGTGCATGTCCGTTCTTACTTGGTGGAGCGATTTGTCTGGTTAATTTCGATAACGAACAGACACTATCCTATTAAATAGGTGCGTGGTTCTCTGCACCTTGCACCCTTCTTAGAAGCGCAAGCGGCTCCTAGCCGCACGAAACAGAGCAATAACAGGGGCCATATGTTGCACTCTTTGGACTCCCACGGCGACAAGGAAGAAGGAAGTGACGTCAACAACGCAGCAAACGCAGATTGGATGTTAATCTGCGGAGATTCGTCATCAGCGACTCTCACCAATTAACATCCAATCTGCGTTTGCTGCGATGTCAACGTCACTTCCTTCTCCCTGGTCGCCATGGAAGTCCAAAAGCGCAACATAGGGCCGTCAGTGATGATATCCTGGTTCACGGCACGACCAAGGAAGACCACGACAAAGCCCTTGAGGCAACGTTGGAATGTCTGAGCAAGGGTGGGCTCACGCTAAATCCCAAGAAGCGTAGCTTCTTTCAAGAGCAGCTCACTTTTTTTGAACACGCCTTCTCGAGTGCTGGAGTGCAACCAGATCCAATTAAGGTATTGGCTCTCCAGAACGCTGCCCCACCAACAAATGCCAGTGAAGTCCGGAGTCTCCAGGGATGTTCAACTACTGCGGACGTTTCCTCCCCAACCTCGCAAACCTGACTCAACCGTTGCGCCAGCTGACCATCAAAGGAACTCCATGGACTTGGACCAGCGTTGAACAAAGAGCATTCGACGAGCTCAAAGGCATGCTCTCGAACTCTACTACTCTAGCCTATTTCGACCCCGAGAAGAGCACAGATCTCATCGTTGATGCTGCATTACATGGTCTCGGTGCAATTCTCGCCCAGTCTTCTGCAGATGGAACTAGGGTGGTTGCCTACGGAAGCCTAGCCTTGACGGCTCTGGAAACGCGATACTCTCAGATAGAACGAGAGGTGTTGGCTGTGGTCTGGGGCATCGAGCACTTCCAGATCTACTTGTTCGGCACCAACTTTCGAGTGCTCACCGACCACAAACCGCTCGTCAACATCCTGTCTAACCTACGTTCTTCTCCGTCAGCGAGGATCGAACGTCTGGCACTTCGACTTCAGCCATACAGCTTTGACGTCGCACACACCAAAGGGTCAACTAATCCCAGCGATTACTTGTCTCGACATCTACCACAGACCCCACCAGAAACGAAAGACAAGCTTCGCACCCTTGTAAAGATGTCAGAAGACTACGTGGCTTGCATGATACAGCACAGCTTACCATGCGCCATAACCTTGGAAAATGTCTTAAAGGAAACCAAGGCAGACCCCAGCTGATCAAGGTGACCAAAGAAAATGTATCAGAACAAGCTAGATCTTTGAGTCTTATTTTCTCAGGAGGATAACTGGTGTGAAAGAGAACTCCTCTACCAGTCGGACATTTTCAGCATACTTTTAGTGTTGCAGTCTTGTCGAAACTATTTTCTCAGGGGGATAAATGTAGTGTCTACTGTAGTGGAAACTAGCCATAAATCTGGCTTGATCTGGTAACTGTAACACACTCTCCAAGATGGCTACCAACTAACAAATAAACGCCAGTACGTTGTTGTTTCAACCAAAGGGAATCCTTCCCTTTTTCCTACATCTCCAACATTACAGTTTTTTCGACATGTGGTTCCTGATGTCATCGACGTTCTTTCGAAGTCTTTTCAACGTGTCTGTGCTGCCTGGGAAGAACAGATGCGCCGGTTTCACTTGTTTTATTTTATTCTGAATACTTAATTTATGTTTTCGGCATAAATAGTGCGTTTTAATGCGAAGTACTGCCATTCGCTCTACGTTCGATATCTATAAGTATTGCTGGACCGCGCTTCGTTCCTCCGCGAGTGCGGCCGTTGGACGGCCATCTTGCATGCAGAAAAATCGCATTTTTGGAGAGTTGCACAGGCTGGCGGCAGCAAGCTTAAGACACGGTTTCTGCTCGTTTTTTTCATTCGCCGAATAAGTTTTTAAAACTTTGTGTAATGGGTGAGAACTGCCTTTGAGAACACCTGGAAACTTTTACGGAAGCACTGCGCCGCAAGAAAAAGGCGCAAGTCGTCGAAAGCAAGTTTCACCGGTCTTTCCTTCTCCCGTCTTCCGTCGCCACTGGATCAAGCTCCTTTCCGTACCGCGAGTGCCGTAAGTTACTAATACAGTCGCCATAGTAAAGTGAGTAGGTAAGGAAGCTTTGATCACGCCGCGAGACGGGCGAAACTTTCTTTCGACGAGTTGTGCCTTTTTCCTGTGGCGCTGCGCTTTCGTACAAGTTTGGATTGCAGCAACTGGCACTTCCAAGGGCTTTCCAGAAAGGAGACCATCCGGAGTTTTTTTAACAGTGTGCACAGATGTTT
Organism: Ixodes ricinus; assembly: GCA_037355805.1. Taxonomy (NCBI): domain Eukaryota; kingdom Metazoa; phylum Arthropoda; class Arachnida; order Ixodida; family Ixodidae; genus Ixodes; species Ixodes ricinus. Next base: position 50,746 of record JAZHYW010051777.1, read on the forward strand.
TCCCGAAGAATCAAGCGATTTAATACATTTTCGGATAGGCCCGCCAGGAAGATGACGTATATGTTGTCGCTTCCGTTGACAAAACCAATAGCTGCATTTTTACGCGCTCGGACACGCGCAATGTCGCAGGTGCCGGTAAAATGCTTTCACAAGTAGAAAAATAATTCAATAAAATGATGCAATGATAGGCATTTCGTTGGAAAATAATGGCAAAGAGAGGAGAAAAAAGAAAAAAATAGCCTCTGCGATTTGTTAGTAACCAAAGAGGACTACCTCACCAACTTCGGTCCGGAGGTTGGGGACGCTCCGCCAAGTTAATGGGTATTGTTAGAAACCTGTTTTGCACCCGTCCTTAATAACTGAGCGCCCGCGCGCCTGCATTAATGACGGGCAACACTGCCCGCAAACTAAGGGTTTGTGAGGAATCAAGAGGGTTTTGAAAGAGGCTGTTTTATACTTACGTAAATCACGTTTGAATTAACATTTTTAGCGTCCTGGTAAACTGAGAAACTAACAAATGGAACAAAAGTTGATATGTTGAGTAGCTGAGTGTAGTTTTTATAAGGTGACTCTTCTTTATTCCGCAGTGGCCACTTGGTAAAGCCATCTTCCTTAAGTAGCTTCAGCAGATCATTAAATTTTTCTGTTTCGTTGACAGCTGTTTGAAATACAAAAGTAATCAAATGTGGTGATGTACATGTAAAATGCTGACAAAGATTGTTTTAAATGCAAGAGCATATCTAGGGTCTCAAAACAGCGAGATCATGTACGACCGTTCACCGTCGCGTCTAGATATACCACAATCTAGCGTGAAAACCTCAAAATGGTGTGTAATTATACACCAATTCAATCTACACGCTCTGTATAGCTGGGAGCGTCTTCCCGATGAATATTGCGGGAAACCTAAAATTGGTTTTCTCGCACTTCGATAGCACTGGTTCTCGCACTGACGCACTCCGATAGCACCGCGCTGAGACAGAGCGACAGCGCCGAGATTCACGAATGTGAGAAAATAAGCAAATGATCCCAACTGATGTTGCATTACAGTTCGTTTGGCGGCATCCATTGAGAATGCCCCATATCAGTAAAGCCGAGCCTGCAGCAAATTGAAAAATTTGGTCGGTGCATAGGTGTACTATGCTGCATTAATTTCTGTAGAACTACGTGAGGATGGCACCAGAAATGAGAGGGTTGAGGTGATGTAAGAAAGGCAGTGCTTTGTCCACTCATTCCATATGTGCTGTTTGTGGCAGCTGGTGATACGTTCACGGACACTTGCCACATGAAGAGGGTGGGTGCGCAAGAAGTAACGTTTGGAAGAAATGAATGCCCGCGGCTCGGAGTCCGTGGAAGCAATTTTACAGCACCCCGCGCCGTCATCTCCGATTTGTATTTTCGGAATGGCGTGCGAAGTAAGTCGACGGAGAAAATCTATCTGTGTGCTATTGGGCCATCTCAAGCACACGTTACGATTTTTTTTTTCGGGAAGAAGCACACAGGAAGAAAAGAGCCGTCGGCGCTTCCGTGGCGGACGTGATAGCTTGTTCAACGTGTCATTGGTTTACCACGGTGCGAGGAGCCTGTCGTCACGCATGAGAGCTCGCACGATCTTTTGTTTTCTTATTTCCGCGTTAATAATAACTTCAAATTTATTTTGATGTGCGTGGTGTCACTTCCTTGACAACGCTTTTGTGACGTTCCATGACCAAGTTTTCGTGACATCGACTTCCCACTTTTCACCCCCTTCCAAGCGCGGAAAAAGACGTAATTTTGTGAGAGAAAAAAATGAAAGAAAGAAACAAACAACACACACCTAGTCTAGTATTCCCGTTATCGGCCTTATTATTTGGAGCTAGTTTACCATCTTGCATGCGTATTTTTACTTTCAGGGAGAAGGCGTGGTTATATTATTGTGAAAATTTAAATTCGCTTAATTAGGATGTATATTAATTTACCGAATCGGTTGAGGAACTGTCTATCGTATAGCTTCTGCTTCAGTTTAACATTAAGGACTATATCCGTTATTTACAAATATTCAAAAATATTGAGATGGAAGCCTGTGCCATCAAGCTTTAAATTAAAACAAAACAAAATGGACAGAAGTTTGTTTCGTACACGAGAGGTAGGCGCATCAGCTTCGACTAAATTGTTTGAGTTGAAGCCTGTCTTTTTATGACGACCATCAGTGTACTTTAGCATGAATAACCTCGCTGGATATGATTAATAATAGAGAAAGATGTTCGGATTCTTTCAATGTTAGAAGGTCAGTTTACACTGGGTTCTACCGCCTGCAGCATGTTTACAGTTTGCACTTATTTTTCTGTCGCTTTTTAGCAAAGTAAAATAAAAATGATAAAAATCTGTGCATCTATAATATTTAAAGCAGATTAATTTGGTTTCAGTCAGAGTAGCTAGAAAAAGTGATTATTTATCACTAAATATATTTTTAAACATGGCAAACTGACTGATCAATTGGTCAGATTACTAGGAACGCAGAATAAATAATTACTGTAAATGCAACGTACAGGTAAATAAACAACTTTTTATTGATGTAAACTCCACCACACTAGAACAATACAAAGTTTGTCTTTTTTGACCAACTAAAATTCAATATTTACTTTTTTACTTTCGAATTCTCGCTTGCTTGCAATAGGGCATTACTTTCCTGGTTTCTTTTCCTCTTTATATCGTGTTCTGATTTGCTTTAAAAAGGGTTTACGTTGCTGAGGAACGGAGTGGAAGATGGAAAGAAAGCTCAGTGCTCCAATTTGCTCAGAAAAGTACTGCTTCCTGCTCGTGTTCAGTCTGATATGAATCATTCTCGCTTGATCGATTGTTTGATTTTAGTACAAAACAGTGCACACAGAAAGCATCACATGCTAGATAAAAAGGCAAATCATACATGTTTTCAGGATTATTTCTGCAGCTAAAGCTTGATCAAAATTGTCATCGTAAAACTGTTGTGATTGAAATCACGATTTAAAGCATTCTGAATTGTATTTACCAAGCTGCTCGTCAGACCACAAACTCTTCCTTAAAAACCTAAACATCAAACGAAATATCAAAAACCATAGCTTTATATTCGCCACTTCAGCCAACTGTAGGGGCGCGCTGGTCAGAGCAAAATGGCGGACGTAAGGACGTCGTTTTCGTCGCTCAGGACGTGGACCACCGTAAATTTATTGCACTGCAGCGTAAAATCAATGTCAAATATAAAAGAAAAGCGACTTTTGGATGGCAGAAAGCTTCTTCTAGTCAGTGCGTAGGAATGACACGGCGAAAGCATAAAATAATTACTGGAAACAATGTTTGTTTCTATGCTGCCTACAAAAACCAAGCAGCGATAGCACACGACAGAGTCGAAACGACCTCCTCTCCTGAGATTCTCGGCGTTGACGCTACGCGGCGTCGATTTCGCTGGAGTCGCCAATACCCATTTATAAAACAAAAATATAACGGCACTAATATGAGATTTCTGTCTTCATAATAAGGCGAATTTGTTGCTATATGGGCAAGGACAAAATGTAATAGGCCATTTGTGCATATCTTGAAAGGGCAGGTTTTAGATCAATCCATCGGTATGGACAATTTACTTGTTAGGAAGTGATCCACAAAGCTTGTGTATGTGACCAACGAATCATTTAAATGTCCGCAGGTAAAGCATTTCGCTAAATTCAGTGCGACCGCAAAATACTATGTTTGAGGTTTTGATGCGCGGTATTATTATTTTTGAAAGTGTCAATATATTGTACGATGAGTTTGGTAACTTTACTGCACAAACAAATTTATGCAACCATTATTCTAAAAACTACCCGTTGTGAATAACAGCAGGGAAAACACAGAAGCTTATATTAAGAGGTTAGGTGTTGGTTGAAATGCCCGTGGGTTTTTAATTGTTGCTGATATCACCCATAATGTAACGTCTCTGGACTCACGCACATTGGAATGAACTCTGCTGGGAAAGCAGACTCTTGTCGATTTGTCAATGCTCACCATCACTACGTAGCGCGAAGTGGAAACAGCATAAAATATATATTAGACTCTTAAGTCGGCGTACGAAACGAACCGCTAAATGATTTCGAAAAAAGAAAGAATGCGGTTTATTTTCATCAGATGTGTACAGCCGCGTCGTAAACCTTCCAATGTTTATTTAAAGAAAAACGCTGAGTATTTTTAGTCTGTATTAATTTTCAACTATGCATCTATATTGACGATATCTTCCCAAAGGACGCGAAAAAGTGGTGATTCTTGGTGAAAAAATAACTAATGAAATACTAAGAGTTAAATTCCAGATAGGGAGGTTCTGGACAAAAGCAGTCTCAGCTAATGCAAAGATGTCCAGAAATTGTTGTTTTCTTAGTTTTTACAAATTTTGTATTTTTGACACAAGCGGTTGTTGAGAGGAGCTTTTCCGCTTTAACAGGGAATGTATTCTTGACACCGATGGATGTTTACTGGTGTTTTTTATATTAAAATTGGAAAGTCTAAGGACGAGTTATAGATAGACATCCCTGTTACGGGGTTTATCTTTCTTCAAATAGGGGAGTTATATCGGAGCTTACCTTCCCACCAATTTGGTGTAGTTCAGTAACAATTTTGGTGTCGGACCGCACAAAAAAAAAAAAGGGCAGTTTATTGAGGTTAATGTTAAAACTTTTAGGCACTGGTTTGGGTTCCCAACCTCCAGGGATCAGGTAAACCCTCTCTCAGGAAAGCGCACGCGTGTGCACCCGGAAGGAGCTTTGGATCATTTTGTGAATCTGGCCCCTTCGCCGCCAATGAGGACTCGGCATCGAAAGGAAAGGAAATGCGATACTCTGGCCTGCACTTTAGTTATTTTACCTTGAACAAGAAACTTACGTACTCTCACAGACACAGACTCTGTAGGCCAGAATAGCCTTATTAGTAGCATTCTGCGGCTTCTCTTCCACAAGTGTAGCGTTCAATAAAATATCTAGATATAATAAAATAATCAAGCTTAGTTCAATGTCCACTCTGTATGGTGTAAAAGAATGTAACTTCATTCAAATTAAGCCATCAGCACGCTAAATTATTGGGTAGTCTTATCACGTTTTCAAATGTATTCCCGGACCACAAATCACGGTTTATGGCATATATTCGCCAACATGTTTACGCAAAGATGGCGTAGCCATGATATTGAAAGACGCCTCGATAAGTCTTTTTATTTTTCACGTTAAACTTTTATGAGCGTAAGCCCTCAATGTAAATACACATTTCTCGATCTTGTTCCGCAGTTAAAGCCAATAGACTTTAGTTATTAGGGTGCTATAACAAGGGATTACGGTAGCGGGTGCTTGTAAAATAATCTAAAAAGGATCCTCCTCGGAGCCAGCAACTGGCAAATAACATTTTCTTATCGCTAAGAGTCTATTGTTGTTGACCGCTTAAGAAACACAAAGCGTGGCTAATGATGTTCACACTTTTTGTATTGGGATTATTTCTCGGCGTTTTTATCGCGTGATGCCACACACTCATTGGCTGTTGAGACCTGACCAATAACGAGACACGCAGGACTCGCCACAACCTGCGTTTCGTAAACTATCCGTGACAGCAGACGGAACGTCCATCTTTGGTCCGAGCATGTTACGCGGAGTGCAAGTCGTCTGCTTCTTCCACAAAGTTGCGGTGACATTAGAAGGACGCCGAGTACCGATTGGTTTTGATGGAAAAGGTGTAGCGGGTAGACCTCAATGCTAGATACCTTGAGGTCTACCCACTATTTTTTCAATCAGCCAAGCAAACTTTGCCGTTCTACATCATCGTAATCCTGTGCAAGAAGCCGAGAAACTTTCACTCCGTATTGATTTATCAGTAGGAAAAAAATCAATGAAAACGAAAACAAAGCGAAACACGACACCGAGAAGCGCATGTCTCTCATGTCGTTTCTGGTCATGGTTGGTGTGGTGATTTTTAGATTAAGAAACGCAGGGTATGACTTATTATTCCAATGCCTCTTGCCCTCGGCATTTGTTATTCGGTGTTGTGATTGGTCACTGGCGCAACCTCATGGGTCTCTAAAGCGTTAATAAAATTCGATAGAAATTGCTATGACTATAATAAGACCGATATTTTGGGCAAATATAAAAAGCTGCAAACAAAACTAAATTGAAGGACGGATGCGTAAGTCAATCACATTAGCGCGTGTCGAGTTTGAGCTTTGATCGCTGACTACGACACAAATTGCTCTAAACAAAGTGGGATTATAACGATCTGATTTCATGGCTGCACTTCTATTTTTGATAGTACAAGGTAAAGCCTCCTCCCCTTCTCGAAACAGGGGATAAAGGACTAGGGATTGGGGTCGCATGCGTCATCGACACGACTCAGGGCAATATTTTTCTGCCCACTTTTTTCAGTTTCAATTAAACTATTAGTAGAAAGTCACTACTTCTTCGTGGTGTATTTTTCTTCTCCCTTTCTTTGTCGTATTTTGCGCGATTTTGTAAAAATATCTGGCAGTCTGAGATTTTCATGTGGTTAATTTTTGTATTGCGTGTTTACTCCTTAACATAAAATATATTGGTTGGATGTATATATATTTACTGAATTACATACTCCAATAAAATTCAGTAAGAAATACTCAAACTGGCCATCACGCTAGCGGAATTCTTGGAGTACGTATAGTCACATTATCGCTCACGCACGGTTAAAATTTATTTATGTGCGAAATCTTTTTTTTTTGGCTGTTCAAGGTCACCCAACTACACTAAAAGTTATACTATACAAGGGGATATACAGTGCAGAGTAAATCCGAGACACGAGATAATACTTATATTTGAAGGAATCATAGTAGATATTAAAAACTTGATTGTTTTCGACAAGGAGAGTCGTCAGGGGTTAAGAAGCGTCTTAATTTTTCTCGCCTGTTGAAATATTTCGTGAGCTTTTCGCCTAGATCCTTAGTAGCACATAGTTGGTTTAATACACAAAAGAAAACTGGAGCTTACTCTCCAAGTTCGTTCTCCTAATAAAAGTGCACATGCTTCTGATTTTGAAGAGCCCGAATTTTGTTATTAAAGATTTAGAAAAAGTGGTCAAGCTAATACCTACCTAATGAGGCAAAAAAGAAAAAAGTAGGGAACATTAAAGCTACACTTGCGGTTCGATGGACACCTTATATGCTGTATTCAGAACGGGAAAACTGGGCATACTCGGTGCTTGGTATGTCCACCGTAATACTAAATAATATATGCGTTTAAAAACGAACGTGCTAGAGGAGTTTAAAAAAAGAACGCTTTTAAAATTGCTTTAAATCTTAAAAGAAACAATTATAAATAGTATGAAGCCCATAGCTCGTTGGCTTGCCCTTAAGGGGAACTAAAGTGTATTTTGCTATTGTCTTTTCATGTGACAAAGTCACCCAACGCACCAGTAAGCATCTAAGAAAACAGAAATATTACACTCATTTTCCACCTTTTTTAACCCAACCAAACATCACGCCATGCCCTTTTGTTCTTATATCAATCCCGAAAGAAGAGACGTGCCGAGATGTATAGTCGCGTTTTTAAGAAAAAGAGAAGAAAACTCATGATTGCAACTCTGAGTTTCCCAGGATTCTTAAAGCGTGTGGAACGTTCTTGCGCCATGAAACGCAATTTGAAAACTCTCTGTGCCCTGCTAAATGCGTTGCCTAGTATTCGTTCAAGACACAAGATATGAATAAAGTATAATATGAAAAGCTTAGCGCCCTTAAAATCGGCACCGGCCGCAGCTAAGTTTAGGAAGAACATTTCACTTTTTTCATGCCGCTAATCAAGGGGCACAGTTAATTTTTCAAGACGAGATAAATGTTTTCAGTTGACAGCCTTAATGAAAACATACTTTTTACGTCCATCTCCACTTTATCATCAAGAATATGAAAATTCCCGATTTTGGTCTGGTCGTCAGGTATTTTGTGGTTTTTTTTCCAGTTTCCACAGGCGTATTCATAGAAGTCAGTACAAGGATCCTCGGTCTGGTTCATGCTCTCCAACATCATTTTAGCTGCATAAAAATTAAATAGGCTTGTACCACAAATATAAAGTGCGGTAATAAAAATAACTAAAAAATTCCTTTATGAGGTGCACTTGGTCTGCACCCTGATCTAATCGCAGAATAATAAGTATTATGCTTCATAATAACGTCACTAACGAGAGAAACATTGCACGAGGAAATCAATTAAGATAACCAAAAGATAACAAACTGGGAACAGAATTTCCTCGTTGCGTATTCAATTCTTAACTTTCCCTTGCGAACTGTCAGTGACTTTGAAGGCCAGGCGTGGAGCAGGCACAAGGCTGGGCTAGATAAGAGGCGAAAAAAATCGCGCGGGCGCCTTACCGCAACCGCTAGCCTTGTACCTGCTCCACGAGTGGTAACTTTAGTGCGCTACTACTCTTCTCACGCGCTGAAAGTCTTTCAGCAAATGACTGATTTAGGGGTTTTCGATAACGCTCAGCAACTTTCTAATTGGAACCATATGTCTATTTTTAAGAAAGTTATTTAACAATTTTTATTTAATTAGCTGGCTAATTAATATGTGTTTAGCAATTCCTGACGTTCGCCGTGGCTGGTAGTTTGTTCCCGAAGAAAGTTTTTCTTCAAACGCCCACATTTTTAGGATTTTTGAAAGCCTTCGCAAAAACACCCGGAATATATAGAGAGAGATAGTTAGGATCGTGTGCCTTGGGCGAGTTGGCAGATGAGGCCGCCACTGGTCTCGTCCATGTTTTGCGTTTGCTGTTTGAATTTTTATTTTTATTTTTTATCTTTGTATTCTATGTATTTTTTGCCTTTTTTTGTTTTTCATGCTTCTGCGGTATTTCGCTCGACATTTGAGGTCTCACTTTTCAAGTCCCGCTTGAGGAAGAAGGGTTCCCCTTCGAAACCTCGCAGGTTTCTGTATAACTTAGATATGTTGAATTAAACCTTCAAGTTTGTTTGACCCTCGGTGGCTCCAACTTTTATAAAAAAATAACACCTACATCCTACTTAGCCCCAAGATATATATATATATATATATATATATATATATATATATATATATATATATATATATATATATATCGTATGGTATATTAAGATCTTATACGATACGATAGAAAGATATAATAAGATATCGTATACCATAATAAGACATAATAAAATATCGTATATTAATATATCACGATATATATATATATATATACAGGGTGTTTTCACGAAAGGTGGACAAATTCGATATTGCGAAAACTACGCGTCGCAACAAAAAAAAAGGCTTGTGTCGTTTTGGTCCTGGGCCAGGGGCCTATCTAGGAAAATGATTAAAGTCTGGGATAATTAAGTTTTTAATTATTTTTGCGTAATAAATTTTTTAAATATTGAGTTTAAGGGCATGGTTTCAACCAGAAAATTGCTCAGCATCATCAAAAAACACTAAATCAACAAATTGCAGAACGATAGGAGGCACGCGCAGCATTTTACGGCGTTCTGAAAAACCGCACAAATTCGAGGGGTTTTTAAGTTTCGTACATAGTGAAAAATACACAGCGCAGAAGGACATAAAGGGAAGAGACACACCGGATAGAACAGAGCGCTGTTTTATTTTAAGTTTCGGTTTGATATCGGAGCGCATCTCGACCCCGACGGTACCGCGCCCCCGTGGAGAAATAGCGCAACCAACCTCTGCTGCGCTGTCATTGCGCGACGCAGCAGAGGCTGGTTGCACTATTTCTCCACGAGGGCGGGGTGCCGTCGGGGTCGAGCTGCGCTCCGATAGCAAACCGAAACTTAAAAACCCGTCGAATTCGTGCAGTTTTTCAGAAAGCGGTAAAATGCTGCGCGTGCCTTCTATCGTTCTGCAATTTTTTTATTGAGTGTTTTTCGATGTTGTTGAGCAATTTTCTAATTGAAACCATGCCCTTTAAAACAATATTAAAAAAGGTAATTACGCAAAAATAATTAACAGTCTAATTATCCCGGACTTTAACAATTTTCCTAAATAGGTCCCTGGCCCAGGACCAAAACGACACAAGTCTTTTTTTGTTGCGACGCGTAGTTTTCGCAATATCGAATTTGTCCACCTTTCGTGAAACACCCTGTATATAACATGAATGGAATAGATCGCAGTTAAACGTAATCCACCGGTTTTCACCTTTTTGTTACAGCATTCGCGAAGCATCTTGAAATAATATATTGTCTTTTGCTTTTTTCTTATTCGTTCCATTTTAAAACTGAACCGTTTCGTGTTAGATATTTGAAAAATAAATTGTCCACCTTGTTTTCGGATGTACTTTATAAAGCATAGAACGTACCCAGTCTTCCCCTGGCTGCGACATAGGAGGCTGGCAACATTGTAATTAAATATATATAAAAAAAGCCCACTCGATTAGCAACTTATTTCACTCCCTCATGCGTGACGTTTTACAGTATAGAGAAAAGACCATCGCCCCCGAATTAGAATAATAAACATATTTATTGTGCACTCAATCCCCAAACATTAATCTTCGTCACCAATGGTTAGGAAGTTGAATTTCTCTATCTCTAACCTGCGAACTTAAACATGCCTGTTGGAGTAGCTCTTTAGCTTCTTTTTGCAACGACGAACACGCGCTACAGTTCTTAATGCTCATGTTATAAAAGAAATTATAATCGAAAAGTACGTAATTTGTAAGAAATGTGCTGTTTTCTTAAAATTAAGGTGACCCAACGCGATTGTGTTTATACAGCTCTTGATTCTGCTCCTCTTTTCGTGGTTTGGCAATGACATATTCACGTTTAAGTAGATTTTCGCCGGGTATCTTGTCTTACTTTCTAAGCAATCGTTCGATGCTGATGTCTAGTGCCTAATTTCTTGTCATCTGTTGTTCACAAGCATTATAGTTAATCTATAACAATATTTTACGTATTTTGAGCCATGGCGCTACCAGTTACAACAACCGCAGCGATAGCATAAGGTGAACGTTGAGATGCTCGCTGACCTTAAAGGGGTACTCCGGCGATTTTTTTTAGTTACCCCAGCTAAATATATTGTCGGAATCACCGGCCTTTACCTTTTCCGTTATCGTATGTAGTATCGCGAAATTCAAAATGGTTATTGTGAAATCGGCAAGTGAAAATTATGTGAAAACTAATATTCCAATATCCACGCGCTTTTTAATGTCGTGCCGTCAGGGGAAGGCAGGCTTGCAGGTCGGGAGGGCAGCCTAAACATGGACTATGACGAGCATTCGTTTCCTGCGGCTGCGCGGGCGCTGGAGCAAGTTTTCAAAGAATTCATTCGACACCATGAAACTAGTTGTAATAATTTGGGAACAAAGTCTAAGTCCCAAGAGTGCATTTCTGCCTTCCACCTACGTCACTTTTTTATTGCTTCAAGTAGAGATTTTCACTTTGAAAAATACGGTGAGGGCCAAAATTGTAGTATCAATAACTTCGCGAAAACAAAATTATTTTGGCCCAATATTCGGGTTACTATTTTATCGAAATCTGTTGATATGTTTAGCAAAGTTTCAGGCAAATCGAGGACTAAGAAGAAAATGCCCAAGTACCCCTTTAGTACAGGCACCAAGGTTAAAGTGTAGGCTTGTTATGATAGCGCGGTCTCCTCAGGGGTACTTGCTCATTATTTGTAACCCAAAGAGCAAGGGACCACGCAATTCTGATTTTATTAATTACCTAAACAAAATTTAGAAGGCATAAGCAAACAGCGTGTGCGGTATTTCTAATCTATACAAGGAAAGCGCTTTTTTTGTTAGGGTGTAATTCGTATAGTAATTAAATTTCTTAAATAATAATATTATTAACGCCAGAGAATATTCTTATTAAAAGCTTACACTTAAATCTGTCAGATAACATTAAAATTTTACGATATTAACATATTTATTGACTTACGTATAAATGAAAGAAAAAAGTGCCCAGTTACACGTTTCAAGTGATTCAAGTAAGAAAAGTACGGTATAAACGAGAATCACCTTGGTGCGATGGTTGATTACAAATTTATTTATACCCGGCGACTACGAAATTAAATAAGTAAATACATTAAAATAAAAGAACGCTTATCCATATGTCTTCTGTCCTCGTCAACGAATTTTAGTCAAGTTTTCTGTGGGTAATCAGAATCAAATCATGGGACGCGAGTACCAAAAAAGGAGTCCCATACAAAACATACTAATACAGCTTATACTGGTTAGATAACTTGTATGCCTCCCCCTTTTTTGCGTCTTTTTGTACTTTTAAGCAGGAGTAACTTGCCGAGCACTGCGTGAGGGGATCGTTCCTCTCGGCACCATGTAGTCGACTGTCAGTTTTAATTTAAAAAAAATACCTGTCATTGAAATTACATCGCGAACATCAATCGCACATCCCTAAAAAATTCATTTAAAAATTTTCTTATGCCAAGCTTATAGTACGCGAAATTATCCCACTTAGATGAGGGTGAAGGGGTGGAGTAGTTTTTTAATAGTTGATTTCTGAAACAATAATAAAAGAGATGGCACATTTTTAAAAAAATATTTGAAACATTAAATTTGGAAACATTTCTGGCTTGTGTAGTTCAGAAAGATTAGAGAGGTTTTCATATAATTTAAACCGTGCAAAGTTACGTCGTTTTATCATTTATCTAATTTGATTCAGTACAGATTACTAAAAACATTGGCCTGGTATTCATTTTGCAAAAGTTTGTGCATTTAGCAGTCATTCTATATCTTGGGAACATCTGCGAATGGGTGAAACCGAAAATATTTGTAATTCGGAGCTTTCTGGTTTTGGGCACCGAAAAAAGAGCATGTACAGATGCATGGTAGGATTCTAAGAGGTCACTAATTAAGGCTTCACATCATTTAATAGTGTCTTCGTTTGATCGTATTTTTTTCAGAAATGACATGCTTGCATTGCCATTTAAGTGGCCACGATGTAACACACTATAATCTTGCAGGTTAAAAGTAGCAGGCTAAAAACCCATTCTATAAAGCCGCCCCCCCCTTCCACTTTAGAAGAGCGAATGCTGGAGAGGAGTAGGCCACAAATGATGGCGAGCAGAAAGCATTTCAGGGAGTGGCTTGTTCTGCTATTCTAAACTACCTAGTTGGCAAATACCTAGTTGGCAAGAGCGAAGCGCTACAAATTGAAGATACGCACTAGAGCGCGTCTCCGGTAGCCCTATATACGAAAGTCAGGTCAAACAACAAAAAGTTTATTATTTATACGCCTTTCCGCATTTTACTTGAAATGTTGATCAACTACACCCGCCTTACTGCGCTTAAATTATCATTGAATGGTGCACCATGCATTTCGTTTTTTTTTTGTTTGTTACCAACATCAAACAATGCATGCATGTGTTTCAAATGGGAAATTTTATAGCGAAGTAAAAGGTCACAACGAGCACTTAGACCCATTTTTGCCTAACCATCTTCAGCTATGAGTTCTATGTGTTTCCTGCACTGAGACTTAGTTTCATTGTGTAACATTCTAGTTGGATGGCTACCTTAGCTTTTCTAAAATTCTTCGAGTTTAACTAAAGTGATTTCAGATATATTCATTTGGATTCATTAATCCTTATAAGCAGAAAAAAATAACAAAAACGGAGGTTTGAGCTGTGGTTAGCTGGGCTTTTTATCCTAACCTCAAAGCATATGCGGCTTAAGTAGTTCCAGCTGCTCCAGCTTCTTGTTTCCGCTCAAGCTAATGTGGTCAGCACTACTAAATTATTAAAACGTGAATGAAGGAGAAAAATGTCGCGTCTACAAGGACGTGATAGTCGCGTCGTCGACACTGCGCAGGCGCCGAACGCTAACCGCATTTTGCCGTTTGCGGGCGCTACTTGGGCGTACGCTATTTTTTTGGAAAGTTCGTGTGTACACAAAGAGTATACGCTCTGCCGTGGCGAATTCGTGATAAGCGAGAAGTTGGCTAAAGCATAGACGAGCACTGTTAGAAAATAACGGCTCCCAGGACTGCGGTGGTAACCGCTTTGGTGGACGTCGTGAACGCGACGTAGGCAGTATTCTCGCGACTGTAACTTTCAATCCAGGACGACATTTTGCATCTAACGGGAGTTGCACGTCATGGATACGACCTGAACGGGGGCATGTGGCGAGAGTGCGCTGTGCCATCAGCAAGAAAATACCTAGCATGGGAGCGTTCCATGTTCCCCGAGGCCCGGCAACGTGCTCTTAAAGAAACACCGCAAGACCAGTGGCCTTCTAGCTACAGGGAGTGGATTTTTGCACCGTACGCGATGCCCATAACGGCGCAACTCCTCTGGCGAGAACTCTACCTCTACATCAAGGTCGCCGAAGATCTGGGGGCCCTAATATCACACGTTTAACCTCAACTGCTGATGCCTTTAAACGTAAGCAGCATTGACATGACAAAAAAAAATGTTTAGAAAAGGACAAAAACACGTCACGAACGGTTTGGAAGACCCAGCAAGGTGGGCAACGATCGCCGGCCACTTGCAGCTCGAACGTTTCTCGGTAAACGTACGGTGTTCGAACGTGGCGAAAGTTGGTGCACGAGACCTCTCTTGCCGAGACGACGCAAGTGGTTCACGACCTGTCGACCGCTGCGTCGCATTCTCATACTTGAGCTAATCTAAAGTGTTGGTTGGGACCAAAAAAACATTTGTTTTTCTCAAGTTACATTATTTGGTGTGTGAAATTAAAATCGCGAGATGTTTGGGTGTTTTGATCGCGTCGGAGAAAGGCTACTCTAAAACTGTCTTGCGTGGCGTGCCTTAACGCAAGCGCTAAATTTAGCGCTAACGTGAGCCTACACTGCGGGCGTTATTCTAAATAACTTTAAATAAGGACGCATATGACATATTACGAACGTCCTATCAATCAGAAAATTGTTCACAGACAAACGCTAGGTACTTTTACGAGCGCTTCACGTAGGTGACCTCGTCACTACTTTGTACAAAGCAGCCAACGTAATCTGCTGCTCCAATAAATAGTCAGTTACGTCGTTGTACCTGTTAAAAATTTGGCTAGTTGGTTATGCATTAAGTAACTAGAAACAGTTCGAAGACGGACGAAGGACGATAAGTGCCAGTTGCATGTAAGCATTCTCACCTCTTTCTTTGCAGGCTTTTGTTTTACACACGTTTTGGGGGGACAAATCTGGTACAATTTGAAAGGAAATGGAATTACTCATCTTGATATAAGATATGAATGATTTTAATATTAGTATTTTAATTTTTTTACTCATACTCGTAACACGTTTGAGGCTGACAGGCATGAATATGCCTACATTATACGATACAAAAGTCTTCACATGATGCTCTGACTATATTACTCACCCAATAATGATTTTGCAGCGCTGAGTTCAGCTAACAACAAAATCAAGTAGAATCCCCAGATTGCCACCAGCTGCCGAGCATGAGGAAGCATGTACCTATGCCTCGATGACCAAGGTGTACTCCTGCGCATGCTTTCTGAAGATTACAAAAGATGTTTGTTATTCACATATCAAAAAGAGCTGTTTTCACCGTGAAGAGGTTTTTATTTAATTACTTTTTGAAAGTCTTGCCGTGTGAATGGTGCTCGTGTCGTAGTGAATTACATTTGTTTAGTGTTGTATAACACTTTTTGAGCACCGATAAAGCCGTTATGGTCCTCAATTCTCGTGCGTGGCACTCAAGCACTCACAGACACAATATGAAATGTCGATTTTAAGCAAGGTTAGTAGTTTACTTGTGTATCAGCGTGACATGTGGAGCCAAAACTAAAACACGAACTTTTCGAATGAAGCTTGATTGCTAACCTTTAGCGAGTCTACTTTAGAGTAAAGACCAACCATGCTCCTTCTTTATTTGAAAGACCTAAAAACTACCTAAAAAGTACAGTGAAGCAATCGACCGGAAGTCAAAATTAACGAAATGCTGGCCATATGCAGATCAATGTGAAAATCATAATCGATCGTTCTCGTCGGAATGCAGGTTACTATTTATATAATAGTTTATCCACGTAAAACCAACATGATCAGCAATATATTACATGGAGGTTGTAAGTAAGTCACGGGTTGGCCTAATAAAATGTCACTTGAAAGCAGCAGGCTAAAAACCCTATAAAGCAAGACTGTTTCCTTCAGCAACGTGCCGGCTCTCCCAAATGTGTCTATGGAGCAAACGTTTAATAAAGAAACATGAAAACTGTTTTTCTTCATCCGCATTCTTTTGGAATATTACCCTCTTGTGCTTTGTTCCACAATATAACGATTTCACAAAGCAAGAGTTTTCCTACGTGACTGAGACCAGAGACAAAATATAGGAGGTACAAAGAGGCATGTCGAGCTTCACATGTGATTTCATAAGAACGAGTGTCCATAGTGACACCGAGCGATTCCAAGGATATCACAACATCATAATAGTAGTCACATTTATTGTAGCCCGATTTCCTTGTGATTATTTCTGCTTATCTTTGACAACTGCATTTAGACATTCTGGTGGAAAAATAATAAAATATATGCTTCTAACAAATCGCACTTAGATAATTGGTAAAAATGAGTGTGCAATAGTTTACAAGCTTTGTGATTGCTCTTTCACTTTCTTCAGCACTGACTCACCAATACGGGAAAAGCAATCGGATACGCTCGATCATATTATCAACGCTCTAGAACTCAGAAAAATGTTTTTACTCTCAGTTGAGAAATTATTTTCTTAAACTGAAATATCCGTTTGTCATCTAAAAACCTTCAATAGAACGGCCCGAAATTTAAGAGCCACTGCGGCCGCAGCTGCTCGGAAACAAGCTTAATCATACTTCACAACAGCCACAGAAAGAGTTACATTCATGTAGTTAAATGTAACGAGGTAAATGACAAAGTCCATGTTTAGGTAAAAGTTGTCGTAGTTGCTTTGTGAAAAGACCGGAAAAGGCACCTAAGATGTGCCTGGTAAAACTAAAACCCCATTATTTTTAATTTTTAGTACCTACACTCTGAGGGGAAAAAAAGGAGGAAAAAGGTATGCAACGGCGCGTTTTCCTCCATTCTACTGACGCGCCCCCAAGCAAACACGAGAAAAAGGGGTGGAACGAGGCGTTTTTCTCCTTCTCCAGGAAAACGGATTAAGGATTTCGCCCTACCTTCATCTTCCTTCAAATTCGTTTTTCGAGCACGTCGCGCTCGTTGTATAATAACTGTTGGTAGTTCACTGAGCTTCAGCGCCAGCGAAGGCCGCCTGTAATTCCGTCACCCAGTCCAAACGTGCAGAGCATTTCGGTTGCATCGATGTTTTTTACCACTCATTGTATTATACGAGCAAGCGAAGCCGCTAGAAACACAGCGAAGTTCCGGAGAAGTGACAGCAGGGCTACGTACACTGGGCAAATATGGCCGCCTCTGGATTACGGAAGGACGTGTCAGTGTTGACGACGTTATGGAAACCGCGGAAACTGCGTCCAAGACAGGGAGATTTTGCAGCCTGGGGCCTGGGTATTTCCTTTGCTGAGTTCGGTTCTGATTCCCGATGCCAAGTGCTAAACGGAAATCAACGAAATTGTGTAATTCTGCGTGTCAGCCACATAGCAGCATCATCGCAATGGCTGTGTTGTGCGTTGTGAACAGAATACTGGAATTAACGTCAATGTGACCGTGTGTTCGCGTATCAGTAATGTAACAACAAGATGAGATGACGTAAGCTGTCGGGCATTGATGTCGCTGGTCGGGCTGTAATCAGAAGGGCGGTGTGTTGCAGGTTGACATTCCGCTTTACATTAATGAGCTTTAACAACGCTTGAGGGATTACGTTTCACTGGATCGACCTGCGGATAGTCATGCTGGAACGCTGGTCTTAACCATAGCTCCTATCGTACAGTGGCTAATGTGACTGCCGTCTGTTGTCTCCAAACCAAGAGCGATTCCGCTCTATGGAAAGGGCTGAACAGTATGGAAATTTGACAGAAAGTACGTTTATTTACAGTTTAGATATTTAGGATTAAAAAAATATAGTAGATAAAATCGCCCCCCCCCAAAAAAAAAAGGCTATTCTTTATTTTCTTGTTTAATTAGTATGCGGTTCCTGGAAAAACTACCCTCCAAGTGGAGCGCTGAGCTGAGCGATAGAAGTTTGTGAGCTCACCATGGCGTAGCTCCGTACGCTTAATACCCACAGCAAATCACGGCTTTGACTGCATTCAAGTTGATCAAAGCGATTTCTCTGTCCGTGAAGCATCGCTTACAGCTGAGTGAATACCGTCTCTACAGAGGTTAATTCAAGACGACGACTGCAGCCGCACGCGAACAGCTCAAATAGAAAAATAAATAATAAAGTAGAAAAACTGACTACGACGTGCCGTGCGGAGAACCAAACACACGGCTTAAGACCGGATTGGAGCGGCTTGTTTTTTTGTTTTTTTTGCTTTCAAATAGTTGCGGCATAAGCGTTTACTTTTCACAAAGAGTTCCATCCCATGAGAAGCTCAAAATAATCTCAGAGTTATGACATTACTGACAAAAAAACTTTTAGCCTTTCCATTCTGGTAAAGAAGGAAGAGCAGAGGAGCTGTCGCTTCTGTTTTCGGCGGCGGCTTTCGAGGCGAGCGATGTGCTCTTCTTTCGCAAGAGAATCTGAAGCGCTCGACACAGTGGAACTCGAGGCGAGAGCGGCTTCGCGGCGGTTGCGGACCCATTCGCGCTGCTGCGTACGTCGCCGCTCCTTCCGCACCCGGTCTTCTTTCTCCGAAGAAAGGGCACGCGGCCGACCCATCGTGAGTCCAATTCGCAGCTGATAAGAACGTAGGAAACAGCGTGCCAAAACACAGGACGAAGAATAAACACATGGGAGGAGCTCTGCGCTCGTCACGTGTGTTTCTTCCTCCTCGTTTGCTTTGCGCGCTGTTTCCTACGATGAATTACTGCCAACTCACCCAACTATCCATTCTTCTATGATAGCTGGAAAGGTTGGCGCCATCTATGAGCGACGACGGCAACCAGACTGGTTGTCCGGCTGCCACTGTCGCTCATAGATGGCGGTAGCTGTCCAGAGTTTTGTGTAGTTTTGTGACGACATTTGTTTGGTACCGGACACGAAACTGGGGAAACTAGCCCTTAACAGCTCCGCTGTAAAAATCAGCATGCTGGGAATATTGAATATTGCTTAAGTGGCCACCGAGAAATTCCGTACCTTCAATACGACGAGTACTAAAAATTCAAAAACAGGAGAGCTCGGAAGTAGTTACCGGGTAAGTGTGATGTTGTATTGACGTTTGTATGTGGAGTGCATGTGTATGTGTCTGTGCTCAATGTATATGTAAAACTCATGCTTGTAGTATGCGTAATATATCTAACAGTATGTATAACAAAGGTGCCCGAAGGGCTCGAAGCGCAGTGGTGGTGTGAGCAAATAAAAATATTTTTGGTAGCACATAAATTGGGCGGTACCTAGCGCCACCTAGCCTAGCTACTTGCAATTACTCTGCTTGACCCTGCCATTGGGTGGCAAGCGATTTAACCTTCTTTCACACTTCGCGATAATTTCTGGTTACTCTACAACAATGATCCACGCTGCTTCGAATTTGCTCCTTTGAGAGCGGCTTTTGGTTTCTCGAATGGTTTACCACTCATTCGGGATGTATGCAGTTGACGAAGGAATTGGGGCTCGAGGAATAGTAAAGGTAAGGCGTAAAGTGCGTGAAATAATTGGGTATGAGTTGTCTCTGTTTAACATCCCGGTGCTGACGACGAGAATACCGAAGGAGTGCTTTCGAAAGGCCAGTTTCTTTACCTGGGGGGGGGGGGGGGGAGGAGTTGTTTTTGGAAATATATACAGTTTGCGGCAAGCTCGTGTTATGCTTTTATGTGCGGCTCCTCTCGCCCCGTAGAATAGACATAGCGTCCTCGTTAAGCCTTACTGAGCTTGATTTGCTCGATTCGGGGCCATCATAATGAGATGCAGGGACGGAAGAACTTTGCTTCTCTGCTGTACGCTCCCCCCCCAAATATGAAATGTAAACAGTCCCTACAATGGAACGTTAGGCCACCCACCGTGGCTTTGAGCAAATACGTGAACTCCCGGAGTCTGTCGTTCAGACACCTCTCTGTCTGCCCAACGTAAAACTTTCCACAAGACAGGGGGATGCGGTACACAACACACAAAACGCATGACAAAAACGGTTTTGCGTGTTTTTTGGTGCACCTGACCTTCTCAAGCTTTCTAGCTCTTGCACCAAGTCTAGCACAAATTTGGTTATTTCGTTGCTTGGGGCTAAGCAAGCCATAGGCACTCGAAACTGACTTCTAACCTTTTCAGGTTGTGGGGAGCCCCGTGGATATGCAGGACCACCGCCATTTGCTTTTTGTCAAAATCAATACTTCTTCTCTCAGTACCTTTAACCTTTTCAAGAAGAGAGCTCGCCACCACCGTCAACAATGCTTGGGGGTACCCCCATGCCCTGAGTCTCTTGACCCGAGACATGGAAACGTAGATCATGATATGTGGGCATGACTTCGCCAGTGCCAAGCCAAGAAACGAAACGGCGATGCCCTTTTTCACCAGGCACAAGACTGATCCAAGAACTGCAGAACCCCCTCTTTGGATTTCTCGAATGTAAAACTGAGGCCACTCCCACACTTATTAAGTACATCCAAGACGAAAACACGCGCTGTATCTCCTTCCATTATTTTATGAACCACTAGAATGTCATCCATGTATGGAAACACCGTTTCAAATGATAAATTTATTTGCGAGCTTCAGTTCCGTCCTGTCATTTTTCTACTTTCTTCGGCACCTTATTTAAAACCTGATTTTCGTCAACCATGTTCAATTATTACCAAGTGACGCAGTATACAACTTTGTTGCAATAATTACACGGTTTCATGTAGCAAAAATGACAAGACGTGGGTTTGTAGCGACAATTTTGAGCCTAGATTTTTGTGCAGTAAAGTGCAACACGTCCGGTACCTAAAGTGCACGTTCTCCCTGCTCTTCGAGCTCAAAGTAAGTGAGGGCTGTTTTTAAGCGGCGGCGAGCTGCAGGTTGAGTTGCGGTCGGTCTCTCGTCTTCTTCGTCAGCGACTTTTGTCGGTGCAAAGTTGCCTTCGAATTGATGTTCTTGAGGAGGGCATCCGCTAGAAGCTCAAGGATCTGCTCATCGGTCCACGGCTCCCAGGGGATGGCGTTTTCGTATATTTCCAAGAGTGACTATGCGTCTTCACCGGGGTTCATTTTGCCCAGCTGTCGATGTGCTTCGGCGAGTGGAAGATCATTGAGTCTAGTCTTCTTTTCCATAGTTGTGCTGTAGACAAGAATTCCTGCGTGTGCTGCCACCAGTTCACTTTAATCTGAGGCGTCACCGAGTCGTACGTTCTCTTCAGCTTCTGGAGACACCACCTCAAATCAAAAGTTTGTGGTTCAATCTCTTCAGCACAAACGATTAAATGTCGCACATGTTTACTTCTGTCGTGCGCTTTAACCGATCGGATGATTTTTGCGCCTAAGGGCTGTATTTTGAGTGGAAGGGAGATCGCTGTCAGGTTCTCACTACGCCGCTACAAAATGGCATGATGTGCTACCAACCTCGGAAACGGCTGTCCTCCTTCTCAGGTTACAAAAAATGGTAAAATTCTCTCAGGAAGCTTATAAATATCTTGCTTGTCATCCATGATTTCTTGTTTTAATTGTAGAAACAGTAACATCTTTCCAAAACACCGTGGTCGCTCCGCCTTCGCCAGGACTATCGGCTTCCACTATGAGTTTCGCTTGTGGCCGCATATTAATCGCTCCGGGATTTCCCTTACCTTCGTTTCGCTCTAAACATAAAATCCAGATTCAAAGGTTGAAGTAGGGCTTATCTTGTAGAAAAGTCACTTTCATCAAACTGCAAATGTCCTCTGGAGAAGGCTTAGCGAATACTTCTGCATGACGTATGTAAGATTTTTCAGAGGAACAGCTAGGATGTTAAGTAAACACTTATGACTCCATGTTTAAAAACTTATGAAAAAAAAGGTCCAGTAGGCGCCAAACTGTTTTGCCATGTCTCGCAGCATCTAATCGCTCACAACAGCGCCCATAAAGCATTTGAATGAACCATATGTTGAGGCTTTCTCCGGCTACTCGAATTCGAGTGCTCGCTGTCGGCAGGAAGTGCCAATGGCTGTTACCAGGCTCATCCACTTGTCAGAGTCTTTCAGAATTGTATGAATTGTCGATTTCGGAAACTCAATGACGGTTTTATTTATTTTTTTTTTTGGGGGGGGGGGGGCGCTTCAGTATTTTACATAGTGCACAGTTGCGGAAACTGCCTCACTTTTGAATTTGCAATATTATTTTTTAGTTGAGCAGAAATTAATTTTGTTTAGCTTTGACGCTTTCAGTGGTCTCTTATCGCTTTCGCTTCTCGTCTGACATTGTGTGCTAAGCCATCCAAATGATCAGACGGATCTAGGGGGTTCTCTCTGTGAACAACTGCAATGACAGAAACTTCCCCTTTCCCCGTCGTTGCCTTATCTAGGAGAAATTAACTTTTGCAGGGTAGAGCTTCTCTCCCGTTCCCCAAACAGTGGCAAGGTCTACAGTGAGGTGGCCCAGCAGCTTTAGGTTCGTTCTTCTTTGTTCCAGGTTTCGCTCTAAACTGCTGCTTGAGCATTGCGTCTGACCTTTGGGTCAGACGCAATCTCCAACAGCAATAAAGAAGAGAGAGAGAGAAAAGATATAATTTTTGCCCGCGCAGCAATGGAGTGCAAGCAGTAATTACCCCATTTACAAGAAAGACGAAAAAAAAGAACCTTTTTGGTACACATTTGCAAGATCGGAAACAGACATTCGGGTACACACTGTGACTTCTTGGGTTCACTGATATCTTGGGGTCGTCCTCGGTTGTTTGACAAGACGACAATGCCCTGGATTTACGGAATTTGTTCCCAAAATAGTTGTACATGGTCTGGACTGCGGCATTCCATATCAACGTGGCAGAATTGCATGGCAAAACATAGATCACCAAAAATTTCGTCCTTAATGCGGGGTGGGGTTTATATCAAGGAGACATGACTATAGCTATCCTTCTTCTGTTTTGGGGCAAAGGGATGAGGGGGGGGGGGGGTAACACTCACTAGAAACCGCAAGTCGCACTTGGACTCGCTTCTGAGCCGGATGCGGCTCCGGAGCGGCTGTTCGGCCACCCTTTTACAACAAGTTATTCCGTCCTATCTGCGTCACCATCCATTTGTTGTTTACACTCGCAAAGGGATTTTGCGAAATCAGCTACTGTTTTCGTGTTACACTTCTGTTTTATAAGGTTGGTGACAACAAAAGTGGAATTTCAAAGATCATTCTTGTCATACCTTTGGGTCCCCAAGGAATCAAATTACAGTTTTTGCCAATATTTATGAAAATGGTTTATCGATTGGTCAGTAATTATGTATATACAGTCAGAACCCGTTTATAACGAACAGCAGGAAACACCACGATCAGTTCGATATAGCAAATAGTTCGATATAGAAAAAAATTTAAAACAAACTTCCACGATTCGTTCGTTGTAAGGTGAGAGCTTCTCTTTCTTTCGCATATCTTCACTTCCGCCTTGTAACAACGCGCTGGAATTGTTCTTTTTTTGTTTTTTTTTGCATGCGCGCAGAGTATTTTGTTTTTGTTTTTTAGCTTATCTCCTTTTCTGAATCGCTTCTCTTCGTGGGCTTCCCACTTTTGGATGAATTTCGTTTTCTGTGCGTGCGTGGAGAGTGTTTTTTTTTTAGCTATCTCCCCTTCTGAATTGCTTCTCTTTACTCAATTTTGTTCGCGGCTTGAGCTGTTGGAATTTTCTTTCTTTCCTACGTTTTTTTGGGGGGAGGGGGAGGGGACAGGCTAGAAAACGATTGTTTGCGCGTTTTTGGAAGCCTTCCCGGGGGAAAAAGTTCGATATAGCCAATATGTTGTTCGTTATGAAAAGTACTTTTTACATGCATTTTTATTTAACTATACCGTGAGTTCGATATCGACAATAATTCGTTGTACGTGGGTTCGTTCTAAACGGGTTTCACTGTATTGTAACAATAACTCTTCTCAGTTACTCAGTCGAGCCGTCCCGTTCTCAGTTCCCGTCGTCTTCTTCCTCTTTCACTTTCTTATCGTAGCACTCTCCCCCTCCCACTGAAAAAAGAAACAAAGTGGTAATCTCTTTTAACAATACAGTTAATGTCATCTTGATCGTAGTCCGTCTGCAAAATATGTCCACATTCTTTACGGAACTTGAACTTGGCGCGCTCGTGGGATGTATAGCTTGAGATGCGATACGTGCTCAGGAAAGCAGCGGTGTGTGCCAGGAGGTCGTCCATCAGTGAGGTCCTCGAGGTAGTAGGTGACAGGCCCTCTCCGTTCCAAGATTCGATAAGGCCCTCGGTATCGGGGAAGAAGCTTAGCAGCTCTCCCGACAGACCGCAAGGTCCGTCTCGCCAGAACTTTATCTCCAATTTGAAACTCGTGCACATTATGGATACCGGCCTCTGACATATTGCCAGTCTCTTCCTGACTTCGCCGAATGGCGTCCCGTGCCTGTCTACGAATTTCATCAAGTGAAGCACGTTGAGTGTCCCTGCAACGTTGTGTCCCGTTCACCCCAAGCCTTGTCTCAATAGGCAGCGTCACGTCACGACCGTATAAGAGTCTGAACGGTACTTCTTTTGTGGTTTCTTGCTGTGATGTGTTCAGTGCGAACATGGCGTGTGGGACAAAGTTATCCCAATTAGTATGCGTGGAGTTTACATAGGCAGACAAGATATCTGTAAGTGTACGGTTGTTCCTCTCAACTAGACCGTTCGTTTGAGGATGATACACGGATGTCGGAGAATGTCGTATGCCATGTCTCGCCAGACAGTTTCTAAAATGGTGAGACATGAACGGTGTACCACGGTCTGAAATTATTGCGCGTGGCGGGCCATGTCTCAGAACAATGTTGACATCAATAAACTCTTCTAGGAAATCTGCGGTAGCATCTGGCACCGCTAGGGCCTCTACCCATTTGGTTAAGTAGTCAACTGCGACTATGACATAACGATTTCCGCTCCGGGATTTCGGAAAAGGTCCGAGAAAGTCAATTCCAATTAGCTCAAACGGATGTTCTGGAGGTGTGACTGGGCAACGGGGTACGTCCCACTTAGTAGTAGATGTCTTCCGGAACTGGCAGTGTTCGCATGTCTGAACGTGTCGAACGACGTCTTGACGTAGGCCGCGCCACCAAAAACGTGCGGCGATCTTAGTGTAGGTCTTTTCTCGCCCAAGGTGACCTGCACTTGGAGCGTCATGGCATGCTTGAAGTATTGCCACCCGCAAGCTCACGGGTACAACTGGGAGCCAGACGGTGCCTGCTGACTGTCGTTTCTTTACGTGGCACAGGATATTATCGACAATCCTGTATGCTCGCAACAGGCCCGGTAATCGTCGTCGTGTGTCATTCAGTCTCTCGGTGGAACTTTGTTGGAGGATCGAGCGAATATTAGCTAGCTCAGCGTCGTTTACCTGTGCCGTGTACAAGTCTTGAATAGCAGAAATTCTCACAGGGTGGCGCGAAAGAAAGTCCGCACCTTGGTGAGATGATCCACTGCGATGACGAATTGAGAAGTTGTATTCCTGCAGCTGGAGTGCCCACCTTGCAAGCTTTGGCGTCAGGTCCTGCTTGGATTGCAACCATTGCAATGCGGCATTGTCCGTTACTACCGTAAAATGACGACCATAGAGATATGGACGAAACTTGCTGACGGCCCAGACCACGGCGAGACATTCCAGTTCAGAGGAATGGCGTCTACTCTCACAATCGTCTAAATGTCGACTAGCGAAGGCCAAAACTCTTTCGATGCCGGATGAATCCTTTGGAGCAGTACTGCCCTCAGACCATCACCGCTAGCATCGGTGTGCAGGATTGTCTCATTAGTCTCGTTGAAGTGTGCTAGAACGGGAGGGTTTAGCAAGGCATGCTTGATGTCTGCAAATGCCTGAATTTGAGCCTCCCCCAGGTCCAGGTGGTTGTTTTCCGTAGAAGGATGGTTAGGGGTCGTGTTCGTCTCGCGAAATCTTTTATGAAACGCCGAAAATAGGACGCGAATCCTATAAAGCTTCTTAGCTCTTTGATCGTTGTCGGAGCTTGATATTCTGCAATGGATCGCACTTTCTCAGGATCGGGGAGGATGCCTTCCGAAGTGATCGAGTGTCCCAAATATGTGACTTGTCCAAAGCCGAAAAAACACTTCTTAGCCTTCAGTTTAAGTCCAGCATCAGATAGAGCCTGCAGTACAAGACGAAGTCGGCGCTGATGCTCATCGAATGTAGGGGCATAAATGATGATATCGTCGAGGTAGACCAGGGCCATTGTCCATTTGAGATGACCGAGCACTTTATCCATTAGCCGCTGGAATGTGGCTGGAGCATTGGTGAGTCCGAATGGTAACCGATTGAATTGAAATAGGCCATCAGGTGTTACGAAAGCGGTTTTCTCTGCATCCTCGGGTTTTATGGGGACTTGCCAGTACCCGGAAATCAAATCAAGGGTGGTAAAAAATTTTGCGTTCGCGAGACGATCTAAGGCGTCGTCTAACCGGGGTAGTGGGTAGACATCTTGTTTAGTGACACTGTTGAGTTTCCTGTAGTCGACACAAAACCGAATAGAACCGTCTTTTTGGGAACTAGAACTACCGGTGATGACCACGGGCTATCAGATGGTGATATGACGTCTTGCTCGAGCATTTTGTGCACTTGTTCGTTGATGATCTGTCGTTCTGACGGGGCAACTCGACGAGGATGCTGATGAATGGGGTGAGACATTCCTGTATCAATTGAATGCTCGAGCAAAGAAGTGCAACCCAAGTCATTGGAGGAGGTTGCAATAACGTGTCGAAATTCCTGAAGTAACGTTCGGAGGGATCGAGCTTGCTCCTCCGTCAGGTGAGGACCGAAATTCAAGTCATTCCATGCTGTTTCGTTAGATGGACTTGAAAAGCCCATGTTGTCGACTGGGATAACAGTCGAAACAGTCCGGGAATGGGTTTGACGAGTTACTGTTCCCAACTTCTCTCCGCGACTAATGCTTGTGTCGGTGGATCCGAAGTTGACGACGAGGATTTTGGTGTGACCAGTCTTTACAGAGAAGAATGCTTCTCGGAGCTGCCATTTCTTGACCGGGCAAGCACTTCAGATAAGGATCGAAGATTACATCTCCACAAAATCGTTCCGACACAACGGCGTTTACCCATACTCCAGAGTTTGTTGGGACAATTGTTCGTCTGGAGACGACTGCAGTAAGTTTAGTGCCTTTTCGGGTAGACCTATGTTCATTGATGACGCGCGTTTTCATTGCTTGCCAACAATATTGGCCGAAGGTAAGAGAAAACGTGATGAACCACGTGATGAACTGAGCGAAGTGGGTCAGCAGGACATTTTGATATCTGGCAGGTTCATCTTGCGAAACTAACGTCTTTGACTTCGGGTTACTTGGGAGAACCATCGTTGTTGTCTCAATGAGGGGTATGTCTGATTTGAAACTGATAGTCAGTCCGGTCTTTTTGCACCAGTCACACCCAAGAATGACCGGATGTACCACATTTGTGACGACAACAAAATCATGTAGCAGTTGTGTTGCTTCTCCAACCATTGTCAAGGACATTACGCCTGCGGATTTTAACTCGGAACCATTGGCAGAAAGGAGCTTGATGGTAGTTGCTGCCTTGAGATTGGTTAGCAAGCTTGCTACAACTCGACTATCAATAATGCTCACTGCTGACCGAGTGTCCACCAGAGCACTAAACTGCTGGTTGAGTTCCGCAATATGTATAGATACACATGGTGGTGAGTAAGGTTTAGGCATCTTCACTGATGTTTGTGTTTCTGCAGTTATGCCTAAGGTAACGTTGGGGACTGGATGAACTACCAGCGAGCCCTGCCCCGATGGCTCGCGGAAGCGTTTCCCGGACGTGAAGTTTCATGGGGTTCATTCGGGCACTGTCGAGCAAAATGTCCGATGCCACCACAGCGGAAGCAATGTTGCGGCCGCGACGACTCGTGGTGGTTCATCATGGAGAAGGTGCTGATAGCTGTAGTACGTGCTGCCCTTTCCGTAGAACGAAACGCGGCTTCTGTTTCAACTGCTTGGACTAAAGCTGCTCGCAGGGTCGTTGAGCGTCCAAGGCGTACAATTTGTTGAATCTGGACATCACCAATGGCGTCCAGAAATGAAGCGGTAGCCAGGGTACTTATGGTGTCGGGGGAAGAGCTTGGAAAGGATTTTCGTGCAAGACGTTCGATGCTGGCTGCCAGCTCTGGGAAAGTCTCGCCAGAACGTTGACGGCGAGAGCGCAGTTCCGCATAGTGAAGTTGTTCAAGGTGAGAGTCGCCGAACCGAGCGTCCAGGGCAGCGATCAAGGTAGGGTAGTCCTGAAGGACCACCGAAACCACCAAAACCGACCCCACCAAAACTGTAACTGCCGGTCACCAAAACTGTAACGATAATTCTCCTCAGTTACTGAGTAGAGCCGTCCCGTTCTCAGTTCCCGTCGTCTTCTTCCTCCTCCTCTTTATTCTCGTAGCAATATATATATACTAATAAAAAGGTAACGTTCGGTACGGGTCTTTGACAAAAGGGTTATTTTTCAGAGAGCTCATTTCAAGTGACATTTTGCCCGGTATTCGACTACATTATTACAGCTGCAACAACAGCGACGTACAGCCTCCAAAATGTTTAACAATATCTCGCAAACGCCGACCGGCCCGTAGGTCAGCGCCTTATCGCGGTGTGAAACCGCAGGTCAGCGAGATTACGCGAATGTGGCAGAAGGCGCACGTCCACACTCGCTGACTTGGTGTTTCACGCCGCGATAAGGCGCTGATCCATCGATCTATCGGCGTTTGCGCGATATTGTTAAAAAGCCTGGAGGCTGCACGTCGCAACTGCGGGAGGCCCCGATCTTCAAAATGGTGGCCCCGGTGGACGTCCACTCTCTGCTATGCTACGCCATCTCGGTCGAGCACCCTTAACCCCTTGCCTACTCAATTTTTTTCTTCGAGGAACGTACAGCAAAATTTTATTTTATACAGGCAATTTGCATTGAAATAAAACAAACATATTTCCTTGACTTCCAGGTGTCATATCTTGGTATAAATCAAAACACAAAATTATCGTCTGATTAAAGAAAAATTGAATGCCGTAGGATTCGTCGTCACATATGCCCTAGCATAAATTCCATTAAAAAAAATGAAAGCCGTTTACAACTCCCTGTAACGCCGAATTAGAGCGCAGCTCTTGAGGAGGAGAAGGTACGGAGATGGGGCTATGCCAACACCACCTAGAGCAAAGGCCGCAGCGCTCGGAGCAGTGACGTCACAGATTCACAACTAGTGGCCCGACGTGAGAGGAAGGCTTCTCCGCAACACACGCTCTTTTTTGTTTTTTGTTATATGTGCTTTCTCGAGGACGCCAAGCGGCGCATGCTCCGGCCTTCTTTTGTTTTTGTTTTTAGCTTTCTCCGAGCCCAGGGTTCTCCCGGGGCAGTTGCGCAATGGCAATTTTTGACTCCTTTACGCACGGCGGCTTGCACAATTATCGCGGCGGGAGCAGCAGGAGTACGGGAACTGCTTAAACCGTCTCTTTTGTCTTTTGTGTTTGGTGTGCATAGCGGTTAACGCGTGGCGGTTGTCAAGTTACGGGCGGCTTTCGGGCTAGCCGTGCCTCATAAACGCTGTGTCCCTGGGTGCCATGGGAACTATGAAACGTCGTCGAAGAAAGTGTCTGTGTTTAAGTTCCCGGAGGATGAAGAACTGCGAAAAGTACGGATGCGGGCGATTCCTCGAAAAAATCTGGTTCTATCGACGCATACCAGGGTGAGAACTTTAATATCTTTTCACATTCCTTTTTTATTTATTTTTTAATTATTGAATTTATTTTGTTGAATTTTACGTTGACGTGGCAGCGAAGGCGACAAGCACAAGCTAGCTCTCGCTCTTAATTTTAGAAACGTATCTTTGTTGCGCAAACTCCCGTTTTCAAAACCACAGTCAGGAGCCTGTAGCCTTCGCTCTATGTTCCCCTCTTGTTCCTACATCTGTGGCGCATATTATTAAAGGAATCAATGAAATCGTCGAGGTCTCGAAATCTGAAGGAAATTTTAACATGGACGCCGAACAAAGAAACGCGACTCAGAGACGTCTTTCAAGAACCAGTGACTTCTGCAGAGGACGATCCCAGTGTGCATTTTTCGTGCAATCTTTTTGACTGGCTGGACGCCTGGCTTGGCGTATGAGAGAGCGAGAACCTTACCAGTGGCACGCTAACCAAGGAGACTATAGGTGTACTCCGTCAAACAACCCGTGAACTTGTAGAGATCCCCGAATACTGCTTCACTGAACTCGGGCTGAACTATGTTCTGCTGGGAAAGATTAAGACTGACATCTTGGAAGTCCGTTTCGGGAAGTGCAGGCAGCTGGCTGACTCACAATATCACATATCTATAAGGCAGCTTTATGAAGGGGAAAATAAGCTGCGACTGCAGAGATACGTTGCCGACAACCCCATGTGAAGACGAGCGTTGGGAGGGGCTTGAAAAACAAGTAGACACGCCACGGCCCAGCTGCAACATAGTATAGTTACAGAAGAGGCAGTTTCACAAGCGATAAATTAGACCATCCCAGTCCTAGTCTACGTGGTAGGGTACGCAGTTTATGCCTCTTTGGAAAAGCCCAAATGTCAAAAATGCAGGGCGGCGCTTACCGAAGAAGATAAGACTGCGACAGTTTTACAGGAGGACTACTCTCTTCTCAAGGAATTGGATTGAGGGGGCTCCTTTATCCAACTATGTTCGACGTTAATGCCGTGACACACAGTTACGTTGTTGCTCAAGAACTCTCCAATGACACAGAGTTTCTGAAGGTTCCGATCCAGCGTCAGTTCGTCACCGAGGTTTCAATGGGACTGCTGTCTACCAACTGAGATTTCTTACTTTGACACATGTGAAGAAGGACACACAAGTGAGCTCGTGGTGAAGAAGTTGTTCTGGTGCAGCGCGAACATTGTGCTGAAAAACTATTGTGGAAGGGTGGACGAAAAGGTTATAAGGCTAATTCCAAGTGAAAGAAAATAAAATGTGAAACCCTAAAATCTAAATAATTATTTTATATGCAGTGCAACAGTTGTCATAGCATTATCATTGCGAGGCGGCATTAAAGTCTACATGCCGTACATGTGGTGTGTCTTAGTGTCGCGAAAGCTACAGAGCTGCATCTAAGTTGCTTGTGTTTGAATTGTGTCAAGATGGATACAAGAAGAAAGTATGGATACACGAGAACATACAAGTTGATGCTTTCAAAGGTGAGAGAACTTATGTTCACAGCATCTATTCGTAGTGTGAATGAATGCGGGTAGATGTGTGCATGAAGCTCCCACAGCTGCATGTGTCTCTTACTGTAAATTATGCTTTAATTAGGTTTGCTAAGTTTGCCTGCACTCGGTTAAATCAAAACTTGTGCACTTGGATCTAGGCGGCGTCTTTCCCTCTTTTTTGTCTTTTCTGCGTTTAATTTTTCGTCTTCGTGTCTCAGTCTCGGATTAATTACTTTATGATAAACACTCCCCAATTCCATCAGAATTAATTGGGGGCTAGGTGGTTGAACATCTAGACGGTGGTTTTAAAAAAGCGCAAAGGACTGTATTAGATTTGACAGTTGTAAGTAAGCGCTCTGTCCTGTCCCCACCTTTTCTTCTTAGTCACTAGCGCTTTTAAAACCACCGTCTAGATTTCCCAGTTCGCCTGCAGTTTTGTTTTTATTATCATGTGTTTACTTCTGGTAAAAAATACATTTCAACACATTACATTTTTTCGTGCTCCAAAAGTCCACATTTTTTTAATCATCTTCTTTTCTTTAGCTTCAAATACGAATTCAGTAACCACACATATCATCACCAACTCGATTGTTGCTGTTATGCATTTTGGCGGGTCCCATCACTTACGATAACGTTTCAGGGCGTTTATTTTTTGTTTGTTTGTGTCTTGTCACTCCTAGAGATAATTAAACCACCCAAGATTTGGATGCCTTAAACGAAAACCCATCTCTCTTGAAACATCGTTAACCTTGTTCTTTCATATCATAAGAATAATTGCACGTCCTAATATGCTGTCCGTGTAACAAGATATGTTTTTCCAGTCATATAGATATTTATAAATCCTGTTTTACCAATTAACAAACTTTTGGGTCAATAAAAATGTCATACTACGTCGGTAAATCAATGCGCGACGCCTTCAGTGCAGCACTTTTCCGCGGCGCTCGCCAGCCGACTCGTGTGACGTCACCGGAGGAGCGCTGCGGCCTTCAGCTCTAAGTGGTGTTGGCTATGCCCCTCCTCCTCTCCTTCTCGCCCCCTTTAGGCGAAAATGTTCCCGCTAAATCTAGCGGGGAAAATTCTCCGCTAGATTTAGCGTGGAAATTTTTCCGCTAGATTTAGCAGGAATACTTTTGCGCTAAATTTTCCGACGGCGACGCCGGAAACGGCTGCCGGAAACGCGCCTAAGAGCTGCGCTCTTATAAAGAGTGGCGCTCTTCTAGACAAATCAGAACGTTGAGCTATCTTTTCACTTTTCGACCGCATTGGTCAGTTACATATTGTCCTATTGCAATCAAATCAGAACACGAAAGGAAAAAAAAAACGAAAACCAAAATGTAACGTCCTATTGCAAACAAACCCAAACGTGAAATAAAATGCAAATAAATATGTTCCAGAAGCTGAAAAGTCAAGTTGCTTTTGTCCTAATATGATGGGGCTGACACCTGAAAAAAATGGTGGTAAATAAACTATGCAAAAGAGCTTAAATTTACACTGATAGAATCTTCCGCACTCATTTCAATGACAGGGAACGTTTGATGAAGCAATTTGTCATGCTTATTTTATTTATTTATATATTCACTTATGCCGCTGCCTCCGCGAGGCTGTATACATAAAGTAATAATAGATGGTATAGTATACAATACCACATACATAGAGTGCTAAAGACCGACTTCTTCTACTCAGTGATTTAAATCAATTAATTATGGATTAAATAATATTTTTTATAAATAACATGACTTTGATTTAAATAAATAGATTTGATGTAATTTACACTTGTTGGAAATGGTATGTTTTTTTTTTCATTCTGGCCTCTGGTATTGCTTTCGGCTTTTCCAGAGAAAGGGGCCAAGTCATAAAGGAGGCATCTTTAAACTTCGAGTCCGCTGTTCGGCGGGTTGCACCGCCATGGCAGACTGTACTCTATACCCTAGCCTCGCGTCTCGCGCCCCGTGCCTTCGCCCCGTCCTCGGTTCTTGCGCGCCCAGTGCATCGTCGTCAAAGCTCTCGGTGCCCAACCCACATCTCGACCCTCCCCCCCCCCCCCTTTTTTTTGGGTTGCTCATGTTCCAAAAAATCAGCACGCACGGTTCATTACTGCAGTCGTTTGCACCAAACCTCCTTGCGGGGCAGAAAACCGCAGAAAAATGATTAACCTCCCGTACCAATAAGTGGGTCCTCGCTTCAAAATAACTAAAAAGTTAAAATAAACAAATGTTGTCCTGCTTTTCGACATGTTTCTCTCTCCTACGGAGCATCATCAATAGCGCCACTGAACTTTAAAACTCTCCCAGCTCACGTCCCGACTAGCTCGGCTGATGAGAGAGAACGCATATCAAAGCTGGCAGAAATTCGTTTTTAGGTAAGCACAGTAATAAAATTAAGAAAAAAAAAGTTAAAATAAACATTGATTTGCCTGCTTTCTGACCGGTTTCCCCAAACCGAGCATGATCATTAAACACACTACTTAAAAAGTCTTCTAGTTGCACCGTGACTAGTTTGGCTGAAAATAGAAAAAAGAAAGACGTTTACAACTTCCTGTAACACCGATTTAGAACGCAGCTCTTGAGGAGGAGGAGGGTGGGTACTGAGGGGAGGGTATGCACCTCCTCTTCATCCGTACCCTGTCATCCTCCCCTTTTCCTTCTTTCACGTGCGAAACGCGAGTTGTCACTGGACGTTTCGGCGCGGTGCATTATGGAACGTTTCCAATAATGCACCGCGCGGTTGCGCCACACCGACGGCGACGCCGCTCAAGCCAAAAACGGGTGCCTAAGAGGTGCGCTCTAAAACAAACAGATCCGCCGGCATTATCGCTTTAATATGTATTAAACTCCAGTGCAAATGCTCGCGCTCTATAGTCTATCCAAACACCTAGGCTCATGCGCCGCAAGCATGACTGGAGAGTAAGGCGGGAGCACTGTACAGCCGAATCGCAAAGGGGAAAGGTTGACGCCTCACGGCTGACATTCCTCGGCACTCTCAAAGACTCTGTTTGGCGTCTCTGGTCTCCTCGGCGTTGCTCTTAACCCCTTGCTCATCCTTATAGACCGACACGCAGTTTACAAACAAGACCGTGTTTGCCCACACCAGGTGTGGGCCCTGCGCGTGCGCTGAAACCGAATTCATGTGGAGTGATGCGTCTGCGCATGCGCAGTGCCGTCGACAGCGCGCCACCGCAGCTGCGTGTCGTCAGGGCCGCGTGTTGGTCTATAACGAGTGCCACTCGTGCCACCCCTTATGGACCATGAAGCCCGAGCACGAGGGTGACTCGGATTTTGGTTTCGGTGCTTGTTTAGCGCGTCCTCTGGCAGATGCCACAACAACCCTGTTGCTTCATTTACCTTGGGCAGTTTGCTCGCTTGTCTTTGCTA
Source organism: Ixodes ricinus (assembly GCA_037355805.1). NCBI lineage: Eukaryota > Metazoa > Arthropoda > Arachnida > Ixodida > Ixodidae > Ixodes > Ixodes ricinus. Next base: position 85,384 of record JAZHYW010051777.1, read on the forward strand.
TTTGACAGAGAGAGAGAGAACGCTATACTTAGCCAAGATAAAAAAGCAGTCGATTGTGAGCGTTCACTCTAAATCAACATGGGTTTGGCGCAGAGGTCTTGGCCTACCTTAGAGATAGATTTTCTTTTAGAGCGCAGCTCTTAGGCGCCCGTTTCCGGCTTGAGCGGCGTCGCCGTCGGCCTAACCGCGCGGTGCATGACGGGTAAATTTCCCCGCATAAATCTAGCGGAATATTTTCCCCGCGAAATCTAGCGGAAAACTTTTCCCCGCTAAATCTAGCGAAAATTTTCCCCCGCTAAATCTAGCGGGAAAATTCCCCCGCTAAATCTAGCGGAAAATTTTCCCCGCTAAATCTACCGGAAAATTTTCCCGCTAAATCTAGCGGAAATGTTTCCCGCTAAATCTAGCGGAAAATTTTCCCCGCTAAATCTAGCGGAAAATTGGCTCCGCTAGATTTAGTGGAGAAATTTTCCCGCTAGATTTAGCAGGAAATTTTTCCCTAAATGGGGGCGAGCAGGAGAAGAGGAGAGGCATAGCCCCCTCTCCGTTCGTTCCCCTCCTCCTCCTCAAGAGCTGCGCTCTAATTCGGCATACAGGGAGTTGTCAACGGATTTCATTTTTTATCTTCTGTCTCCTCTTAGTTTTTCTTGCCTGATGAATCTTTGATTTAAATACCATACAAATGCTCATTCAAACCACAAAAGTATATACAAACAGCGAAGAAATAATATTTTTGAGGATTATTTTACGGGTAAGGTCTGATTTAAATCACCACAACAAATCCCATGTGATTTGAATCCCGACTTAAATTATGATTTATATCGCGATTTAAATAATTTAGATTTCGATTTTGTACGCTGGATAGGGCTTCTCCGAACTTGAATTATGAAGTAAATGTTTTGAAGTTTGTCTACAGCGCTCCAGACAACAAGCCTATCACCAAGGAAAAAAAAGGGCACGGGCCGTCCAGCAGACAATCGCTCTCCAAAATACTCTAATTGCGTCAGTTCTTCTCTAGATGTTAACAAAATACGCCTGCGACCCAGACATCTTTGTACTCTACTCCGGCCGGATACTGTCGTTCGCCGATACCTCTCTACGCATGAACCTAAGGGTATAATGCTGTCTAGTGGTAATATGTTAACTTTTGTTTCATTCTTAAAGTTAAGACATATATATATATGTAACAAAGTTTTTTTATATTAAAAGTGCACCTTAAATAAAAGGGTGCCTCACAAAATATTTACAGGACAGATCGCCGTCATGTCAGGCTGTCTTCGAAAGCAAGTGCCGTTTCATTGCCGAGTATATAATTTCAAGCAAGCTAAAGTTGTAATTTGTGTTTTACTTTCTAAAATATTTCTCGACAAAATCCTGAGGAAAGCATTTATGATTTTTTTTCATACTTTCTATACCACCTGGGGTCTCTGGGAACTCACGCAAAACGCGCAGTAATCAAGGAGGTTAAAATACTAGGTGAGTATGTGACGTCATGCACCGAAGCTTCACTCAGCCATTTTCTCTCGAAGCTTCACCCTATTCCGGAGGAGGAGAACTGTGAAGCCTGAAGCTTTACAGTTCTCGTCCCAAAGAACCCTTCCACCGTGAAGAACCTCTTGTAATAGCTTGAATTACTAATGCTCATGTGCACGGAGCCAATGACGCTCTGGTTGGTTCTACTATTCTACCGTTAAGATATGAAGATCGGTGTAACCGGACCGTCGGCGGAGAACTGTGACTCCCCTTCCTTCCTCCTCTCGTTATCATCGCCGCTATAAAGTCAAAATATTTCGTTCTTGGCAGATGGTTACCCCCGTGCAAGTAACCGCTTCTAACGTGAGATTTTGCAACGCGCTTTTGTAGCCGTGTCGGCAGCTCGCTGGGCTCACACGCGCGTGGCTCGCTATTGATTCCCGGCAGTGCATACCCTTTTTCCTTTCTTTATGTTAGTAGAAGATTCGAAAAAATTAAAGAACCGTTTAGCTTGTGTATGTTTAGAATGTATAGTTTGAGAAGGATCGAGGCAGAATATTCTAGGTTCCCAGGAAAGGGTTTTAAGTAGCTGCACCGCACCGTATAAGTCGGTCTCGCCCCAGCGCTCGATCCTGCTGTTACGGCGCCATCGACGCCAGTGACGCTATCTTTTTTATTTTGTTTTGAGCGACATTTTCGCCCCATTAATCGTTTAGTTTTCTTGAATCATTCGTCGCCTCATCAATTCTCATTCGTGTCAATTTGGTGGAGGTGCGGAGTACCGCATTCCATGCGCGCGAAACATACCCCTCAGAAGATCTGTCGGGCTCGATATTTTTCAAGTCCCGAAAAGCCAATCCACTTCGACGAACCCAAACCACGAGCCAGCCTCCGCAGCCAAGCAGAGCCCCTGAGTCTGGCCATCTGTCCGAGAAGCCGAAGACCAAGGACGACGATGTCCCAGCAGAACCCGGCAGCCCCTTCCATCGTCTACCTGCCCTGCTCATCGTACGCCGACGTCCTTCACATGGCGAGATCCACGCGGACGTCGAGGACTGGATTCAACACCACGAGAGCGTGGCACTCCACAACGAATGGATTTCTGAGCAGTACCTTCCGAACCTTATTTCTTCACGGGAGGTTATTGCGACACACCGGCTTGAAAACCACGAGGCTTCGCTTACGTCGTGGGACATCTGCGTGGCCGATTTGAAGCGGATCTTTACGAGACAACACCGACGGCAGCGTGCGGATTGTCTGCTTCAAACACGGATTCAGGCCCCCAACGAAAGCGTAACCAGCTTTGTTGAAGATGGGCTACGCCTAAATGCACGCGCCGACCCTCAAGATACTGAAAAGAGGAGGTTTCGCTTTCTCATGAATGGCGTGAAGGGCGAAATCTCCGGTAGACTTGTCCTCAAGCCCCTGACTACCGTTATACAATTTATGACCGAGGCAATCAACATTGAGTGAGTGAGAACAACGGTAGCGAAGCACCGCATTATTACCGACGAGGACGCGCTTCCAGTCCGTCAGTTGCCGTACCGAGTCTCCTTGAAAGGGAGAGAGGTGATTCAAAAGAAATTGCAGAAATTGCTCGACGACGACTACATCACCGAGCCTTTAAGCAGTCCTTGGGTCACGCCAGTTGTGCTCGTTAAGAAGAATGGAACCCTGCGTTTTTACCTGGACTACAGTCGACTGAACGATGTGACGAAAAAGGGCATGTACCCATCTCCGCGTACTGACGACACATTGAACCGGCTGCACCACTCACGGTATTTTTTTGTCAAGCAACTTGAAGAGTGACTACTGTATGATCGAAATTGTCTAACGGAACCGCGAAAAAACTACCCTGGTTACGCCGGATGGAGTGTACGTGTTTAAGGTGAGGCCTTTGGGACTATGTACAGCACCAGCGACTTTCCACAGTGTCATGGAAACCTTACTGGTAGGTCTTGAGTGGCAAGGTTGCCTTGTTGACCTCAACGGTGTCGTAAATTTTTTGTACAATTTAGACGAGCACTTGCTTTCAGGACTTGTTTCAGGTCTTTAAGACAGCTGGACGCACCCCAAAACCGACGAAATGTCGGTTCGCTTATTGGTGAATGGAAGTTTCTAGGCCACGTGGTGATCAACGAAGGCGTTCGTTCGGACCTTGAGAAAATGCGCTCCGTGGCTGCATTTTCACCGCCGTCTGACAAGAAAGCTGTAAGAAGATTCCTGGTACTTTGTGCTTGCCATCAGAGCTTTGTCCGGAATTTCGCCAAGCTGTCAGCACCACTGACGCACTTCACGAAGAACGCCGTAAAATTCGAGTGAACAGAAAATCAACAGGGGGTATTCGACCAAATAAAACGACACCTTCAAACCCCACCTGTCCTTTGCCATTTCGATCAGTTTGCAGAAACAGAAATCCAGACCTACTCCGGTAATACCGAACTTGGCACCGTACTAATCCAAAGGCAGTAATGCACAGAGCTTGTCATCGCATACACCAGTAGGTCGCTCTCCAGGGCAGAGAGCAATTTCTCAACGACCGCGAAGGAATGCCTTGCCGTCATCTGGACGAGAACTAAGTTCATCCCGTACCTGTACGCGAGTCCGTTTCCGGTTTCCTCAATTAGGATGCGCGTTTGTAAGCATATATATATATATATATATATATATATATATATATTTGTTAAATTACAACAAAACTATAGCCATAATAATATTTATCTAATAGATCCCAAAGGTGACTGACGTTTATTTAGTCGTCAGATCAAGGGGGTAACTCACCTTAAAACGAAACATTTCGAAAATATCGGTGCAAAAATAACAGCATTAACACCAGACTTGTACGTGAACCGTTACAAGTAACAAAATTAGCTGTAGTCCATTACGTTTATCAGTAATTTTGTAAGTGAATATTTACATATTTTACATAGGGACTGTACAGTAATTTTTACTTGTTTAGATGAAATAATGATTGTAACTCGTTACATTTTGTTTTTATTCACAGAGGATAGAAAACGAGAATTGTAAAACCAAAACAAAAATCGATAATTTTTTTTTGTAAGATGAGCGTAATTGGAATCGCATAGTCACCTGCTTTTACAAAACACAGTGCCTGGCAGTCCTCTTCAAATGTGCAAAGCCTTCCTTCACGTCGCCTAACACTTCGATTATTTCTTCCTTGTGATAAGGTTGCTTGCAAAATGCAGCTTGCTCGCCCACATCGATGGGGGAAGCACACTTATAGAATGAATCGGACTCTCGGTGCAAACAATGTAAGGCAAGCTCTCAAGGTCAAGATGTTTACTTCTAACAACAACAAAAAGAAAAATGTCAAAGTGTATGCTCTTTGGTCTAGCCGATGGATGCGCGCCTGTTCTCTCTGTCCCTCTAGTCTTTCTTTGCGTTTTAAGATACGGAGAGGAGAACACCAAACGATTGCACACCTTCCGAAAGCTCGAGATAGTTAACAATGCCCTTTTTGGTTATAGTGACTACGACAGTTAGTACAGTGTCACAACAAGAGAGGACGGCTCCGTCTTCTGCTGGTATAAAATTCGACACGGAAATCGACCGAAAACGTTGTGACAGTAACTGGCATGCTGCTCAAAAGATATAAGAACACTTCTCATCATTAGGAAATACGAATGTGTATTTTAAGTTTGTGTTTTCTTCACCTATTCCTTTACAAGTTCCAGGGTGCCCACATCGCTGTCACCCTTTTCGTGCGCCAGCTTTTTCTGGCCAGAAAAAAATTAGGATGTTTTTTTATTGTTGATGCTTTTCCAGAAATTAGAGCACGGTGTCGGTAAAACGAGCATTTTGACGAGGGAACCTTTTGCCTTGTATTTTATTCTCTTAAGAACGAACTAATATATATATATATATATATATATATATATATATATATATATATATATGTCGGTTCGCCTATTGGTGAATGGGAAGTTTCTAGGCCACGTGGTGAGCAACGGAGGTGTTCGTCTCGGACCATGAGAAAATGCGCTCCGTAGCTGCATTTTCACCGCCGTCAGAAAATAAAGCTGTAAGAAGATTTCTGGTACTTTGTGCCTTCCATCAGAGCTTTGTCCGGAATTTCGCCAAGCTGTCAGTACCACTGACGTACTTAACGAAGAACGCCGTAAAATCCGAGTGAACAGAAAATCACCAGGGGGCATTCCACCAAATAAAACGACACCTTTAAACCCCACCTGTTTTCTGCCATTTCGATCAGTTTATATATATATATATATATATATATATATATATATATATATATATAACAATCTGGGGTCACACACCTCGAGGTTTCGCAGGGAGATTCTAGAGGCCTTCGCCATGCGTCGATCCAAGGACAACATCGGCTTCCCATCCATTGCTTTTTCGAGGAATGAGATGAGATTTCTTAGTCCGGAGCTTTCTCCCTCCGCGTTCCCGACAGCGACGTATCCTTGACGGCATAGTGCTCCCCCTTTCCACCTTTTTTCATCCCCTTCCTTTTCCTGTATATAAGCAAACTCTTGGAGTCATTACATGTTGTTGCCAGTTGGAAGTTTGTGTTTGTCCGTCCCTTCTCGTTTTCTTCCTCAAGTTTAAATATACAGGGCGTTTCACGAAAGGTGGACAAATTCGATATTGCGAAAACTATGCGTCGGAATAAAAAAGGCTTGTGTCGTTTTTGGTCCTAGGGGCCTATTTAGGAAAATTATTAAATTCCGGAATAATCAGATTTTCAATTATTTTTGCGTAATGAACTTTTTTAATATTGTGTTTAAGGACATGCTTTCAATTAGAAAATTGTTCAGCATCATCAAAAAACACTAAATCAACAAATTGCAGAAAGTTGAATGCACGCGAAGCATTTTACGGCTTTCTGAAAAACCGCACAAATTCGACGGGTTTTAAATTTCGGTTTGCTATCGGAGCGCATCTTCGCCCCGGCTGCACCGCGCCCCGCGGAGAGATAGTGCAACCAACCTCTGCTGCGCTGTCATCGCGCGACACAGCAGAGGCTGGTTGCGCTATCACTCCACGGGGCGCGGTGCCGCCGGGGCTGAGATGCGCTCCGATAACAAACCGATACTTAAAAACCCGTTGAATTTGTACGGTTTTTCAGAAAGCCGTAAAATGCTTCGCGTGTATTCTATCGTTCGGCAATTTGTTGATTTAGTGTTTTTTGATGATGCTGAGCAGTTTTCTAATTGGAACCATGTCATTAAACACAATAATAAAAAAGTTACTTACGCAAAAATAATTAACAATGTAAGTATCCCAAAATTTAATAATTTTCCTAAATAGGCCTCTGGCCCAGGACCAAAACGACACAAGCATTTTTTTGTTGCGACGCATAGTCTTCGCAATATCGAATTTGTCCACCTTTCGTGAAACACCCTGTATATCTGACTTCAGCGTTTGAAAACATTGGTAACAATGTTAAATAGTAGATTCCCAACTTGACTGTCGTTGGCTTTTGCTGCGTCGCAACGCGTTGCCGTTGCTTCACCTGACATTTACCTAGAGAGCGCAGTTGTGGTGCGGCCGACCCGTGCTACATCTGTTTTGGACTGCATGTTGCCATTCTATTTTTGTTTACCCTAGGATGTATAAAGTTAAAGTAACGCCGCGAAAGCAAGGGGTTACTTTTGAATTAACGGTTACATTTATGAGAGAGTAATTGTAACAGTAACAAGTTAAAATTTGTCCTTGGGTAATTTTAAAATGTAATTTCCACCTTTTATTTGGTAACCTCAACAAGTCTTATTAAGACAAAAGAACAACAGACAAACAGCGCAAGGATCACCACATCAACCATGTCTTCAGCATTATACGGAAAGTTGAGTATAGTTGCATTACCGGTCTGTGAAGACAGTCTAAAACGTGTGCTCAAATATTCGTTTTTGTGATATTTGAGCGGCTCAGATACTGACGCGTGCATGACCGAGTTAGCATCGCAGGTGTTTGAAAGGCGGTACGTTGTTTAAACTTCGGCGGCTCAGTTTATTTTTGTTTTTCTTATTTTACGAAACGTTGTTCTTCTAAAAGGTCAAGGCCAGCGCATATATAAAAAGGGGGCGTAGCGCCCTGTTTCGGGTCAGTCGCCCACTGTTGCAAGATTAAGGTGCACGTTTTGCATTAGTAACAGTGGTGAGTTCATTTTTTTGTTGAATTTTGCATTCATGCTCATTTTTATTAGTGACAATAGGTTATTGAACGTCCGCTGTTGCCCCCTCTGCAAGGTTTTGGCACTCTATTCCGCATGAGTAAATCTCGCATCCTCTACAGGCAATATTGGCTTATCCAATTTTCTATAATTTAATGCAAAAACAATACAGGAACATAAAACAGTTTGTTTTGTTTCCAAGTTTAACTTTATTTACTTTATACAGTGATGTCTCGTTAATATGGACGCCTCCGTTCCCCCCAAAAGTCGTCCATAATGTGAGTTGTCCATGTTAGCGAGACAAAAATGCATGTATTTTCCCCGTTTGTTCCCGAAAATGGTGTCCATATAGCGGGGTATCCATATTAACGGGGTCCATATTAACGAGACATGCCTGTATTTACTATATATTGAGGACTGTACTAACAAGGAATTCTTGTGGGGCAAGTAACTACAACGCTTACCACGGATCTTCCCCGATCTGGTTGAAATCTTCTGCTCGACTCCACTGTCTTCACGACGTGAAAAATGCTTAGATGATCACGAACAAACAAAACAGTCATTTTTGTTCAGAAGATACGACACCCAACCTTTTCAAAACACAAAGCGCTAGAGGGAACAATGGAAACGCACCCACACTGTGACATTATCTTGAGCGGTCAGATTTCTCTACATTCGTGTAAACTCATGTTGGCTGACAATGGGCTTCCGTGGCTATAGGTGCGTGTTGCCTTATGCCGCCAGATTTGTGAGCGAAGCTGTTCTATGTTCCTCGCCTTCATTTTGTAGAAGGCCCTAAAGGACAAGAAGGATGATGTCCGGCGCTGCGTTTCTGCTTGGGTTGCTATATTGCCTGTTTGCTATTTTTTGACTCAAAGGGAGCAATAGGCCTTTTGTGAAAACTCCAAGATGCCTCGCGTGATGTCCAGCACACGTCTCTTTATTTGTCCGTTCGCATATTCCACCTGGCACTGTGGAGAGCGAAAGAAATAAAGAATGTGGCGCAGCCAACACCAGCGTGATATAAAGGGAGAAATTCAAAAGGCCGAAAATAAAATGGCGAATTACCGAAACGTCGAAAATTTAAACATCGTAAAATTAAAAAAAAACGAAAAACCAAAACGCCAAAAAAATTAAATAACAGAGAGCTAAAAAAATCAACTGGCCGAGCACTACAGCACAAAATATGAAAAATTACAAAATATTACGTTGAATACCAACCGCCCTGATTCACTTGAGAAACCAGAAGACGCATTTTATTGTTCTTTGACATAAGATAGGAATTGCTTGTTTGTTGCACTTCAAACTGATGGATTGCGTGCCATTCCTCACCAAAAGGCCGGGATGTTTACTTGGTCCCGGTTTTAGTTTTCCATTTCTTAGCGTAGTTCTGTCTTGTAAAAAAAGTGGTTTCAAACATGTGTACAGCTCTCGCACTCGCACTTTAATTGGCAGGAACGAAAGAGCGGCAAGCTGCCTTTACCTTGAAGGCGAAACCATCCACGTCACCTTTGTGGAGCGCTGACAGTCCGAAATTTTGCACTCTCCGTATTATTGATTGATATACGTGGAACATGCAACCATGCACGTTCGACGACGGGAGAAGTCTGTGAGCTGCGTTGGTTGCTGCAAATTCAAAGTACGTGCTCGTAATCTTTGATTTCAATGCAAGTCCAAGGTCTGCAGCGGAATTAAGCACTTCTTCGGAGAAAACCTCGTGAGCCACTTAGGTTCGTCTCGTCACGAGGCAGTAGACAAGAGGATGCAGGCGACCGTGAACCAAAACCAAGAATTGTGTGCATTTGTCTGAAGAGCGGCGGCACGATCTTAACATCCATAAACCACATTGTAGTGTTGGTCAATCGCTTCAGGTTGTGGTCCGTAAAAAAAGAAATTAGAAGACGAGCTCCATCTCTGCATGTGCAGTCGCAACGCAGGTAGTCATTTCCATCTAGGTCCCGACCTCGCATTCAATGTTGAGCTGCTGTGAGGGTTCGCGTGGACAGTCCGCTTTTCTCTTCTGTCTCACAAGCTAGCGCAAGGCTTCATTGCTTGAATACGTGCTACCTCGAACACGCTGGTACACTAGCCGAGATTTGCTGTAAAATCTACATGGGAGCCTTCATATCTCCCTTCTCGCACATAAAGGACCGTAACCTTGCAGAGATCCGGGCGTAACTTCAATGGGGTATTGACTTCGGAGCAATTTTGTTAATATCATCTGCAGAATGGTCGGTAATGAATCTGGCGTAGCACTCATTTTGTTTTTCACACATGCAGTAGTGCCTTGTACCCATTTTTTTTTGTCAAGCACGTACACGAAACCATCATATTTCCATGTAAGAATTTTTTTTAGAGGGGGGGGTGGACATGAAGCAACCACGTGTTCGTTTATTCCATTCGTATGCCACCAAAGAAATCTAATATCGCGCACTGCTCTGGCATTCTTGCGTAGGCACTGTGCAGCGCGGTTTTCTTTTCCGGCCTACCAGAAGTCTCTTGTCTAGCTGATGTTAACTTTTGATAGCAAAAATAAAATTTTACTTCAGTTTGACCCGCAGTGCTTTCTTGTACTACGCGCTAAAAGCGTTGTGGCACTAGAATATGCTGTGCATGACACACACACGACTATGTGATGTTGACGAAGCGTTTCACTATTATGGAATCGATAGCTGAGTTTTATATGAAAGAATACAGATTACACAAACACGTCAAAAACACGCAAACTAAGCTGATACATAATGATTCACAGTACACAGCAGATGAAACAAAAGAGGAGGTCTTTGCCCTGTCGGTATAAAACTGTGCATTATTGTAATTGTTTAGTACATCATGAAACTCCTGCTGAATCATTATTGGAGAAACGTTATGTTTGTTGAAGCTGGTGAAACTCCAATTGCAGCTGACTGGCAGCAGGTCCCAAGGCGCAACAGATTCGTGTTTTTGAATTATGTGTTTTTGAGTAAGCTGATGTTTGTCAGTTCGGGACTAAGTGATCGACGAATGTTCTCAAGGCGAAGACTGAGCGATCGCGCAGTACTAGACTTAATTTGAAAAATAGCGGGAAAAACTAGAGTCATGCACAGAACGGTATGTTCGATGGTTAAGGTCGGACAGAATTTTGTAGGCGCAAATCAAGCTAATATATGGCCGTCTTTTTTCTAGCGACATCTGATTTGTTTCTTTATATAAACTGATGGTTGGTGATGTCCCAAATGCCCTTGGCAAGTGGAAGGCCAATGTGGTGAACGGGATCCAACATCTCGAGTGCCGACGACCTTGCCAATATATAGACTCTTGCTCAGTAATGAAGGAGGGACATCAAAAGGGACTTACACAGGCGCAGCAGACACTTCCTGTCAGATCCCCATGACCTGCGCGACAAGACATTGAGGGTGTTAGGAGATTTTAGGTATTTAAGTTTTAACTGTTTCAGATGAAAACTAAAATTTAACTACCTATCAAAAGTGAGGCCTGAGACTTGGTGTTCATTTCGGGTACTTATGGGAGTTCTATGGGTCTCCAATGACGGATCTAGCGTTATTCCACGTCTAACAAAAAACGGTACGCACAGCGTTTTCTCAGGTGAGTCTATAAAATGAGTTAGTGGGCCGACGGAAATGGCTTGTGGTTCGGAAACCATTCCTGTCGGCCCACTTACTTAATTTATTTATTTTGAGCTGCAGGGGGCGTTCACAGCTCTACAGATTGCAAGAAGAAACTGATATTTGAACATCATCAACGTACACGAAGTTGACCTTCATGGCAAATAATGTAACGCTCAAGACTCTCCTTTGTAACACCCATTCTCCTGAATAAAAGTGTAAGGAATTTGCGGCACCTCGTCTCACCTTGAATGTTCGGTCAGGCAGAAAGCTTTTTTATAATACAGAGCATACGACCACGTAAACGACATGGGAACAAGTCCCTAAGGATTCCATACCGCCATGCCGTGTCGTACTCCTTCTCCAAGTCAAAGAAGACTGAGACGCAGTGCCGCCCGTTCACAAATGCTTTACGCATAGTTGTTCCCAACCGCACTACGTGCTCAACAGTTGATTGCCTTCATTGGAAACCACACTGGTTCTGATAAAAAAAGCCTGCGTTTTAAGGAAATGAGCAAGTCACTTACTGATCATCCGCTCAACTATGTTGCCAAGGCAGCTCGTAAGTGCAATTGGATAGTAGCTGAATGTAACTAAGGGGTCTTTACCAGGTTTCAACAGTGGTATAGCACTGGCCTGCTTCCAGGCTTGGGGAAAATATGACTGCGTTCACAGATGATAAAAAAAGCTGTGTCCAGATATTTTGGTACCAGCTGACGAATCATCTCGTAGTGAACCTGTCAGGGCCAGGAACCGACTGCTTCTTTAGACTAAAAGTCAACTTAAGTTCGGTCATAGTGAAGGGTTTGTTGTGTCCTGCAGTATTTCCTCCAGACATACTAATGCGATGGCATTCTGCACGAGCTTTGAACTGTCAATATTCTACCCTGCAATTATCGGAGCTAAAAACGTTATGGAACTGTGTCTCTGAGGACGTTAGCCCCATCTCTTTGCGAGATTGTAGGAGAATGGAACACGGGAATCACAAAAGCATGATAATTACCCTTAATTTTCCGGTATCGATCTCACACTTTCTTGAACGAGACAGAACTGTTCACTGAAGAGATACACCTGATCTAAGTTACATGTTTAGCTTGTTTTTTTGTCCATCGAGCTTTTGCTTTTCTCTTTTTAAACTCTATTCGTTGGAGAGGAAAAGGGTACTGTCTGCACGTATCCCAGGCCCTATGCTGTTCTTTTCATTGGGAGGCACAGTGTTTGTTCCACCATAGCTTACACCTCTTCGGCATGTTTTCGGAAGTTTGCGGACTAGCCTCAAACGTCGCACTTATATTATGTTCTGTGATATATAACGTGGCGTCCTCTTGGGACAGACCTGCCAGGAGTAAGACGTCAAGCGTTGCATTTAATTTAAAATGCTGCCAGTCTGTCTTTTCTAACTTCCACTTAGAACGCGTTTTAAAATGGTGGGAATTACGACATTGTGACAGGTGTTACCATTATGTGTCGTAACGTCACGTCATCAGAGAATGTGATGTCACACTTCGACGTCACGTGTTCAAGTGACATAAGGTTATGTGCCACGTAAGGTCATGTGCTTTCGTAGTGGTCATATGACACCTTGACATCACGTGACACTATGACAACAGATGACATTGTGACATCAATGACACTGTGATGTCAGGTGATACCATGGTGTCTCAGCATACTTACAAATGGTATGCCTTAAGGGTGCCCTCGAGATATTACCAGAAAGACGGGCAATTCTTCGGTTATATGTTTTCCCAACGAAGAAGTGTGGAACATTTGTGGGACCCTCGCCCAATTGGAAGGTCATTTCATACACAGAGCAGTTGCAGTTGTTTGTGTCAGTACCGAGTACCGAGTAGTACCGAGCTGCATTAATTCAATCCGTGAGCAGGAATTGGGTCCAGTTGTGCGTTTCGAGGAAGCACCTGTGGGGAAGAAAGAGCCAAGGCATCTGACCTGTTCGAATTCTGAAGCGTTCCTGTCTCGAGGCATGCTTATAGCGCGCCCCGAGACCTCGTATTTTGTTTCTCTTGATTGTTGTTTCTGTTTAGATCGTGTCACCATACACCCATGAAATGCAACTAGCATTCAGTTTAAAATTGAGAAGCCCAAGCATTAGGAATATTTCCCCAACTACAGCAACCTTTCACTCCCTGTTCAACCATTTCTGGAAAAATTCGCAGTCATTAAATTTCAGGATAAACAGTTGGGCCTCGATGAATACAGGCGCAATGCAGACGTCGACGAACGAACGCGTCGACGAGCGAGTAACCGTTGCCCGTGTAACCTCAGCTGTGTGCCCGACGCACGTCCATTTGCAGAGTGGGCACGGTGACTCATTAGCGGCAATGTCGCTGACGAACCCTTTCTTGTTCTACATACAGGCATGCTTGCTGTCGACGCTGTTTCCCGAAGGATCCTTGGCTCTGTGCCTTTCTACGGTACCGCAGGCTTCGTTAATGGGAGTGCCTTCGATACCGGCGTTCGTTGTCTCGCCATCACATCGTGGAAAGCTCAACACGGCTTCCAACTCCAACACGGCTTCCGCAAATCATTTTCCTGCGAAACACAGCTTCTGCTCTTGACTACTAAGCTTAATTCTGTCCTTGACCGTGGCTCCCAGATAGACTACGTTTTCCTTGATTTCTCTAAGGCCTTCAATAAAGTTTCTCACCGGCTACTCCTATTAAAACCTAGCAACCTCAACATTGATCCGAACGTGCTACGCTGGATAGAATCGTTTTTAACCAACCGTTCTCCACGCGCATGCCAATGGTACTAACTATTCACTTTCTCCCGTAGCATCCGGAGTTCCCCAGGGTTCTGTTTTAGGTCCGCTACTTTTCCTCATCTATATTAATGATCTGTCTGAATGTATCTCCTGCAATATTAGTTTATTTGCTGATGATTGTGTACTATATAAAGAAATAACAAATAGCTCCGAGATCTCTGTTCTCTAATCTGATCTTAACTCTGTATCTAACTGGTGCGACAAGTGGTTGATGCAACTCAATCTTAATAAATGTAAATCCATGACAGTTTCCCGCCATACTAACATATGCTCGAATTACTGCACTGCCGACACTCCGCTGCACTCTGTGTCCTCTTACAAATACTTAGGTGTTTACATAAGCTCTGATCTTTCCTGGGAAACTCACACTAACTACGTAACTAACAACGCCAATCGCATGCTTGGATATCTCAAACCAAATTTTTCACAGTCACCAGTGTCACTAAAACTCCTTTTAGATACTACTTTAGTACGTACTAAACTTGAATATGCATGTTCTATCTGGGACCTCGGTCATAACACTATCATTGCAACATTGGAATCAGTTCAAAATCGTGCAGCACGTTTCATACTCTCTAATTACCATCGTACATCCAGTGTTACTTCTATGAAAAATAGTCTTGGTTTTACCCACACTAATGAGCCGTAGACGCATTTTTCGCCTCGATTTTATTTCATAAGATTTACCATAATAACCCTTTCATGCGCCGTGAACTTCTAACGCCACCTACTTATGTTTCATCCCGCGTATGATCATCCGTAGTACAAAGTCGGTATCCCCAATTACAAAACTAACACTTATTACAACTCTTGTTCCTCGCACTAGCTCCGATTGGAATCTGCCTTTCCGCTGACATAGCCTCCATAACCAGTATTATTGATTTTAAAAATGCCTTGTTTGCTAGTTTTTGATTAACCATTTTCTAGTTGGTATTACTGTTTATAACATTGTGTAAGATATTTTTGAAGTGTCTGAGCAAGCGTGCATTAATTACTGTATTATATTTCATGTATCATCAACTGTGCCTTTGTCGCCTATTCCCCCCACTCCCCTCTGTAATGCCCTTCGGGGCCTTGAGGGTAAATAAATAAATAAATAAATAAATAAATAAACAGTCTGGAGGACCTGACGGAGGAGATTGTGCTCGAGACGAAGGCCAGCAAGATCACGCCCCTGGTGACCAACCCGGGCCTGGTGCTGCTCACTTCCCTCAGGCTCTACTTCCAGCCGTTCAACAACGTTGAGCCGGTGAGAGGCCCGCTTGATCATCGGCCGCTTCCCCTGCAGATACCAGGTACTCTGCGGCTCCAACCTTCCAACCTTTTAAGAGCGACGAAATGACTCAGAACATTCTCACGGCCCAGCCAGCGAACTTAGGTGTGGTACGGGATGTCCATGTGCTGGCTCTCCATTTCTTTCAGCTACTCTTGAAACTTTCTGTGCTTCAATCCCCGAGTACGTATAAAGTTGACGACCGACGTCACAACTCTCATCATATGCTCGAGCATCATCAATTTGGCACAAAGCACTTCCTGGTGCAGTGCGCTGTAATAATGCTTGATTTCGAATCCACTATACGTTTGTACTAAAGCTACGGCTCCGTTTCTTTTCTTAAAAAAGCTGGGGCTGCATCGGTGCAGACACCTTAGAGTTTTTCCACGGTAGCTTGAGCTTCTCGGCGACATCTTTGACCTTCTTGCTTATCTCTTCTCCAGTAGTCTTTCCGTGCATTGAGCAAAAGCTCTGCCACTTCTTGAGTTACTTCGGAAGTTTTCATTGACACCACGGATGAAAACAGGCAGTTGAACAGTCTCCTTGATACCTGTGCTCTCATCCAAAACAAGAGGGTAGTGCACGAAGTGACGGCAATTCTACTCCGGCTGTTTTGATAGGTCGTCTGCTGTATCGTGCACGCGTCCCTTTACATTCATTCTCGATTAGTTCAGATTTTGGAAGTCCGACTTCTTTTCTGGAGACATTCCTTCAGAAGCGACCAGAAGGCACTCTTTTATGAAGTTACCATCAGCTAAATGGACGACCAGAACGAGCTATCTCTTGAGATATCAGAAAAGAAGCTCTTGTAGCTGCTTCAGCCGTGTTTTTTGCTTTCGTGAAGAGTTTTTGCCCAGCAGGTGACTTCGGCTTTAAGTTCTCGGATTTCGTTAGCCCCTCAGAATTCGATAGCGCGCTCAAGTCGCGCGCGTGTTTGGTCTCGTAGTGGCAACGGACGCTGTACTCTGTAGGCGCGGCGAGGGACTCGTGACGCACAAGGCAGCTGCACTTCGATGCATTATCAATGAAGAAGTACCTGCATGTCCACTCGTGATTGAACTCCCGGCCCTCCTTGTCGATTTTCCTCTTCTTTGGCAGGGCACTCATATTCCACGAGCAACAAGCTTCTTTCAACGAACTCAGAAACCCATCTGGTATTTTCTCCTTTTGCATTGAACTGGCATTGTTCATGTGGATGTAAATGGCTCTACCCTTTGTAACGGGCTCTAGCTTGCGCCACCTTGCTTAAGTATTAGAAAACAAAGATATGATTCCTCCCGTTCTTCTAAGCCAAATTTCTCCCACTAACTACTTCAACAAGAAGAGAGATGGTTGATTGCCTCCGTGGTGAAAGAGGGAAGGGCATCTGTTGAGAAAGATCAAGAAGCTTTCGCGTTCCGTGTACAGACATGTTGACACAGATCCACACCATGGACAGGGACGGCTGCACACGCTGTTTTATTGTCAGCGGGGTTAATGGAGAGGAAACGTTTGAGCTGAGAAATCCTAATTCTATCTTTCTTTTTTTCTTTATTTGTTCCCCCTCGGGCAGAGCCCGAAAGAAAGGTCAGTGCAAAAGGCTAAAAAACCTGACATGGCACCGGTCCCTTACAGGCCGCGCATAAAAAATAACATGGAAATGCATTCCATCTAACAAAATAATACAACATTATAAAAACGTTTGCAGAACGGAGACACACATACATGACACAACTGCAACAATAAAAGTCATGTATATAAGGATAAAATGCGTACTGAATGCCAAGAAAAAATGAGAGTACAGATTATAATCAACATAAAAAGAGAGAAACAAGTCATCTAAGGAACACCCCAATAACAAACCTCATTATCGCTCGCTTTACGGAAACTGAACAGATACCCAACAAAATATAACAAGTTGAGTCTAGCACATCAAATAAAACAAGGATGAACTTTAAGAAAAGTATAATACAACGCTTTATTGTGATAGGACGCTTAGGCACATTTCGTATCACTGCCTACCAGCAGTACCCTACATTCTTTTTTAAATAAAGGGAACGATTTCGCATAGTTCATTGAGGGCATGTTATTTGCTAGACTAATTGTTTGATAAGGTATACTCTGCCTTCCGTAACTTGTTCTTGTTTAGGATTCCCTTCTTTTAACGTGACGGAACGGGTACGATTCCTCTGTTGGGACTGGGGTGGCGTATAACTTCTTTTGATAAATTAATTGAAATAATTTGAAGTAATATATCATAACGTAGAATACCCAAGATTGTGGTAAAAGCGGGGAAACTTGGTCGAAGAAAAAAGACAGGGAGAAAGGACGTCTCAAACTCAACTGCTGCGTTTATTTCCTCAAAGCCTTATATATCCACAACCTAACACCGACCACCGACGTCACAAAGTCAACCTTTGTTATACACTCCTACCCACACTGGTCTTCACCTCAACCGTAAACAGTGACCTCAATCCCAAACTGAAAACTTGGGACCTTGAACAAAACAAACACAGCCAAACAAACACACCGACACACTTCCCTTCCAGCCGGAGTCTGAAAGGGTTGTGCTTTATCTAAACGAGAACTGATATGTTCTCTAACTGAACCCGTGTCCGCGAAATGACTCATTGCACGTCCACTTAGAACTATAAAAAATTGACAAAAACATTACATGTTAACAAAATTCTTGGAACTACTTCCGAGTTGCATCGAAGCATGGCTGATACAGTTACCGATGGATTTGATACGAACTGTCTCTCTTATGCGCCTCTTAGTGTTGACGCGCTCTCTGTGCACAATGTCAGTTTGCGACCAAAGTGCCGTACAATCGTTGCACTCGCTAATGTGTTTAGCAATCTCTGAATTGGGTGCGTTTACTTTTACAATTCTTTTGTTCTCTACCAATCTATCAACTACACCTTGCCGTTTGACCCACATACTTGAAACCGCATTCCAGTGGTATTTCATAGACCACCCCTTCCTTGCAATCAACCGACTTATCATGGTGCGCTTTGTGCCACACTTTCTGATCAGTCTGCAACGGTGTCAAACGGTTCAGTTTTAAGTTTAAAGCACAACCCTTTCAGACTCCAGCTGGAAGGGAAGTGGGTCGGTGTGTTTGTTTGGTTGTGTTGTGTTCGTTTTGTTCAAGGTCCCAAGTTTTCAGTTTGGGATTGAGGTCACCGTTTAGGGTTGAGGTGAAGACCAGTGTGGGTAGGATTGTATAACAAAGTTTGACTTTGTGACTTCGGTGGTCGGTGTTAGGCTGTGGATATATAAGGCTTTGAGGAAATACACGCAGAAGCTGAGTTTGAGACGTCCTTTTTCCCTGTCTTTCTTCTTCGACAAAGTTTCCCACCTTTTACCACAGTCTCGGGTATTCTACATCATGATCAACTTCCACCAGCCCGCCTGCGCACTCACTGTTCTTTCAAGTAGTATGCTTGATTTGCCTTTAAGATCTTGTATTTAATAAAAAGTGGTTCCGTCCGCAGTTCTCTTATTCTGCCCCCATAGTCTTCGAATGTCCGTAGAACCTTTTTTTTATTAGTAATGTATAGTAATCGGATACTGTAGTTGTGCCCCTTATAATAATTCCATAAATCTATTAAATCACATTCAAACGTAATCTTAAGGAAGTTTGTAAGCCGTTTTGTTGGTGGTGAAAATATCATATTTTGTTTTGCTTGTGTTTAATTGTAACCAATTGAAACTCAGGCATTTTGAAAGCTTCACAAGACGGACGTTGTCCCTTTCCTATAGACATTCTAGAGTTGCTTCACCAAAAAAATGTTAGTGTCATCTGCATACTTTATTAACTTGGGGGAACCAGAAATGCTTACGATCTCATTCATATTAACTAGGAAAAGTAAAGGGTCTAGTATGGAACCCTGCGGGACACCATGACGCATTTTTTCCTTGTTTGATTCTAGATTATTAAATTTTACGTATCACTGCCGATTTGTAAAATAACTCTTTAGTAATGTGAGCGCGACACCGCAGATGCCGTAATGTTCAAGTTTTTTAATAAAATAGTATGCTGAATGGTGTCGAATGCTTTCCTCAAATCTCAAAACAGTCGGAGTTTAACTTTTCTTCAATATTTGCTACCATTTTTTATGTCCAGAAGCGCTTGCTCTAGATTTTTCCTTTGGAAGCCCGCAGTAGGCGGTAAAAATCACACTATGCTTTGTGAAAAAAAATTGTAGGCAATTTTTATTATGCCTTTAAATATTTTAGAGAATATGATCAGTGCAGAAATGGGCCTATAAGCTTCGATACTTTTTTTTGCTACCGCCCTTGTAAATGAAAGTAACTTTCGCCAGCTTCAAATCAGTCGGGAAAATACCGTTCTCTAACATGCTATTCGCGAGATGTGATAGTATAGCACTAATAATTCTAGCTGAATGCTTGAGTGGTTGAGCCATTCAACTCGTCGTCACCCGCTACTACGTCTTTCTTTATTTTATCAAAGAGTGTTTCTATTTCATACATTGTTGTCGGGAAGAACATTATTAAGTTTGTAATCTTCGTCGTTGTCATCACGCCGGCGTTTGTATTGCCTTCTGGTACCATACATCCGCCGATATTTATAAAATGCTTGTTCATTTCGTTTACCATTTCAGCGCCCGTCGTCTCGTTCCTGTTGATTAGGATTTCTTTCACTGCGCTTTTTTTGTTCTTTCAGGTTTGCTACACTATTAAAAACTTGCCATACTTTTTTTGGACATTGTGAAGAGATATAAATTTATTTTGGTAATTCTGGCTTTGGCCGCCTTAAAGTCTGAGTTTATTCCTCATTTTTAAAAATTATCTTAGTACGTTCAGATCACGCCAACGCAATAATGCGTGATATATTTTATTCTTTTTATTTGTTTTCTTTACTAAACACGTGGTTACCCAGGGTTTTCACGTTTTATTTCTTCTCTTTTTATTGGTTTAAAGGAAAAGATGCGTCATGAGCAGCTTTATACTTCCGATGAAACATATTAAATGCTGAACACGAATTTTCTCATTGAACACTTCTCCGTTTCTTCTCAAAGGCAAGTAAAAGTGTTCATCGTTTCATTGTTTATATTCCTATAAAAAAGTGTTTCAGTTTGCTTTGTGTTCTTTTCACGCATGAAAGGGAACAGGCTGAGAATAGGAAGATGGTCAATGAGGTCCTCTTTGGAAGTAACTCCTTCCGCGCGCGAGGTCGATACATCCAACAAAATGTTGGATGTATCAACTTCGCGAGCGGAAAGAGTTACTTCCTTTGATTCAGCTCATTCGAAGACTTTTAAGAGAGCTATCGCACCTTTGTGCCTGGAGTCTGCACTGCTGAAGTCTTCTGACCATCAAGCGGATGCTAGTTTTAAACCTGAGATTCCTAGACTGGAACTGGCTGGTTTCCCGTGTTCGGTCTTGGTTTCTCTGGCGGAGACCGCCCAACAAAAATTAAGGGGTTGAAAAGAAGGTCCCAACGAGGCAGAGAACAAAAAGACCAGAAGTTATTCCGTACATCCACAAGGTTGCCCACAATCTGAAGAAAGTTGCAAGCAAGTACGATGTTCCCGTTGGGTTCTCTGCCCCAAAGAAGTTGGCTAGGTTGTGCTCCTGCATTTCTGATGAGAAGGAAAAGGCACCTTGTGATTAGAAACACGTCACCCCTTACGTGGACTGCACAGTGGGTGTGGTCTACGATATCCCATTGAGTTGTAGAAAGGTATACATCGGCCAGACGGGGCGTTGCATCAATGACCGAGCACGGGAGCACGCATTATCAATAAGAAATAAATATGGCTCGCATTTGCCAATACATAGCAACACGCGTGGCTGTGTTCCGCGACTTCAGAAGATAAGGATACTAGGGAGAAGCCGAGAGACAGTCGCTCGAGAGCTATTGGAAGCTTTCTTTATCAAAAAAAGTGGGACGGCATGTGTCAGCGACACTTCCATTGTACTGCAGTGTAATGAATTTCAGTTTTTTAATGATCGTGTAAAATATTAATCAACCATTACGTGGTGCTGCTTTGCCTGTCATGTGTATATATATGTTTGCTTTTCCTGAATTAAACTAGTTGAAAGTTAGCGCCTGTCCTGTATACTTGTCCTTGTCTTTGTCGCGCTATTTTATATGTTTTATTGTAAATAAGATTACGTCAAAATTAACTGATAGTGGTTGAAAAAAAAAAGGTCAGGCTTGTCTTGGTTATTTCTAATACTTTGTGTGTTTAAATGCATGACAGAAAAGTGAGTCCGGTAACTTTTGTATATTTCATTGAAGGATGAGCAGTTCTAATATTTGCAATCCTGCTGGTGTTCCATTATAGAAAGCTCACCAGAGCGAGAAAGTCTAATTGGCTATTTTGTCGACATCATTTTAACTGTTTATTTGTATTACTTGCGAAGTTTCGTCCTTACATCCAAAACTTTTCTCGCCCTAGTTCACACGAACTTCCACCCCACTCCTCGTTTTCGTGCGGTGGCTGCCCAGAGCAACTGCTTGCCTAAGTCTGTTAGGTGTACGTTCCCGTAAACCGGGGTACCTGAGCCGCCGTAGTCAAGAGCCGTTGCGGTTAGCCTAATACTCTTTGATTTCGCCAGTATTTTATTTCTCTTTGCGCGTCGCACGAACCGGACAACAATGTTTTTCTGACCTTCTTTGAATGTTAGAACACGGTGACAGATGTCAATGTCACCTTCGGTAATAGGGTCGTCTAGGATAGTGTTGATCTTTTTTACTACGTCTAGCGCATTTCCTTCTGAAGGCACTCCTTTGATTTCCATATTGTACAACGTTGGTACGTTTCCATTCCCTCAATCTTTGTCTCCGGCAGAGAGTTCTCTGTGTCAAGCGCCCGGTTTCGGTTGGTTGACTGCGGAATTTCCTTACGCAGTTGTTTTACCTCATCTTTAAGTTCCTTGACGTTGCCGTGAGTGTCGCTGCTGAATTTTACGGTCTCTTGTACGCCCTGAATCTCGGCTCTAATCTCCCGTCGCAAATCATCAATCGGTTTAGAGAGTACCTTGTTGTCCTTGCTCATGCTTGCAATTGTATTTCTTTTTTTTCACAGCAGCACAAAAAACACTCAGCTCGGAAGCAGTGCTCTCTAAGGCTATGTGGCAGCAACAGCGACAAACGGATCTGAGCAGAAAAAGAAGAGGTTTGTTAACCAACCTGGAGCTTGGAAAATATTGGACGAAGCTTTATGTTGCTTGTTATCTGCCGCCTCTGCTGCCTGTGTCGGGGCCGGCCGGGAACATTTGCTTACGTAGCTTGTGTCTTGCATTAAGTCAATTCCGATGGTGTTGTACAAATGGATAATCTGTTGGTAACGTATACGTAGATTGTACCCTTAAAGCGCTGTGTCAGCCCTGACCTCTGGTACTTTGGCACGACCTTTGCTGTTCATGGTCCGGACTGTGGCGCGTGCGGTCCTGGAAAATACAGGCCGAAGCTTCAGGTTGCTTGTTATCCGCCGCCGCTGCTGCCTGTGTCGGGGCCGGCCGGGAACAGTTGATTACGTAGCTTGTCTTGCTTTGAGGCCAATTGAGATGGGAGTTCTGAGGAGCGTCTCTAAAACAAGTTGCCTGGGACCTTTGCCTTGATGTCCTTCGGAGCAGGTTTAATGTGTTCCCTTCCGTGAAAGTAAATGCAGTCTTGGTATTCATAATGTGAGTATTCTTGGCTGCCAGATCGGCCGTTTCATTTCCTTGAATACCACAGTGTCGAGGGATCCATTGAAAATTAATTTTATGTCCAGTTTGAATAGCCCTCGAAAGGTGGAAACAAATATTACTGGCAATGGAGGAACTTGTTAGTTATATCTGTTTTATCATGTTCAAAGCACTCACTCAATCCTTGTAGAGATTTCAACTGGTAATACTTGTTTTCTGAATAAAGTAGAGAACCGCTTGCAAAATAGCACAAAGTTTTGTTAGTCGAGCTTGTCTTGTGTGAATGTAAGAAGCTTTTTCTATTTTTAAAGACGGAATTATAAAGGCTGTTGTAGAAGATATATCGCTTGTTGACCCATCCGTGTAGACCGAAGTAATGTCATCTGGAGCTTCAGAAAGCATTGAAAGTGTCATTTGCTTCACTGTGGTTTGGTGTAAAGTCGACATTTTCACAATTCCAAGTACTGATGTACAAATATTTGCAGAGTAGAATGTCCAAAGCGCAGCTGGAGGTTCATATGGGAGTGGGAGGTTTGCGGGATATATATCTGTATTAGCCATTATTACCTTATGCACACTAGAAAACGTCGTACGACGGATAGTTTCAACGAGTGGGTGATCATGATGTTGTGTAAGAAGGCGAATGAAATGTCGGAGAGTTTCCCGTTCACGTAGAATCGGTATTGTGAGGGCGTGAGCTTCTGCAACCACCAATGAACTCGCTGCGGCTCTTGGTACTCCCAAGCTGATTCGTAGGCTGCGGGCTACTAGATGTTTAAGTCGTGTTTCAAGAGTCAGGGACAGCCCACATAACGCTGGAAGTGAATACGAAAGGGACTATGTAGCGAGTGCTCCATGGAGAGTAAAAAGTGCTTTCGAAGAACCACCCCATCTGGTTCCAGAGCAGCAGCGTAAGATATTGACGCATGGAGCTATATTTCTTTCTAAATATTTTACGTGAGCTGTGCAAGACAGGTTTCAATCAATGTACAACCCAAGGAAACAAGGAGCCTTCACGAAAGGCAAAGGTTTCCCGCCAAGCGTGAGTTGAAAGTTATTGAGTCTTCGTCCTATAAATGGAAGGACCGCAGATTTCTCACTAGAGATCGAGATACCTTATTCAATGAGAAATTGTTCAATCATTAAAAGTGAAGTATGGAGACAAGTCTGAATGGCACTGGGATTAGCACCTGATGACCAAATAGATATGTCATCTGCTTACATGAAAATGTATACATTATCTGTTAATAGACCAGGGAGTTCTGTCAAAACAAGGCTAAATAATGTGGGACTTAATACGCTTCCTTGAGGAACTCCCTGTGAAACATAATGTTTTGATGTAAAACCTTTGGGCGTCCGTGCGTACAGCGATCGATCATGGAGGAAATCATTCATCCAGTTCACTAGGCGGTCACCTACTTCTAGTCGCTGAAGCTGTTCGATAATATGGCAGTGACTAACAGTGTCAAATGCCCGCTGAATGTCTAGAAACACTACTACTGTGATTTTGTTAATGCTTCGCTTGTGTTCTACACAGGCCACGAGATCAAGCACCCAATCTGTAGTTGTCATATTCCGCCTAAAACCGGTCATTTGAAAAGACAATATTTAACTGGAATCTAACCACCAATCTGGTCGCTGTAAGATCATATGTTCCATCGTTTTCATCAGCACGCTGGTGAAGCTCACTGAACGAAAAGATGAGATGCTTAGAGGTGATTTTCCAGGTTTTAAAACAGCCAGTATAATTGCTTCTTTCCAGGCCAGGGGTATACAACCACTAGTCCAGCATTGGTTATACATACCCAGCAAACAGAACATAGCGTGCTTCCCTATATTCGTTAGTGCAGCCGGCGTGATACCATCAGATCCTGGGGCACTTTTTCGCCTCAGCTTTCTCAATGCCCATTTCAGTTCACTTTTGTTAAATGGCAGATTCATGATATGGTTGTCAGCTGTTGATAGCCGCGGGGATAGGGTTTTCTGAGCCGTGTTTGCTATGGCTGTAGATATGTGTTGCATCACTGTTCTGCAAAATTCTTCGGCTATATTCATATCGCTGACACCTGGATAAAGTGCCAGCGCGTGCAATGGTTTGCGTTGTAACACCGGCGATTTTAATAAGCTAACTATGCGCCATGCTTGTATTGTCGGGGTGTTCGGTAATATTGAATGCCAAAGACTCTTCCATCGGCGTTTTCCAAAATATTCGAGCTCGTGTTTTCTTTTCGTCTGAATTTGTCTGGCTTTCATTTGATCTTCATGTATTCTGGCACTTCGAGCTTTTTGTTCCGCCTACGGTGTTGAGCACGCAATTTCTGGTATTCAGGATCTACCGCTAGATGTCCTTGGAAGACTTTTAATGTTTGTGATGATTTCTCAAGGTTAATTTTAATCCCAGAAACTAAATCATCTAGTGTCTCCAAATTTGTCATTGTGTCAGCATTCAGTGCACGAAACTTGAACTAGCCAGTTAAAACTGTATGTCTATGTTTCACAAAGGGATGTCATTTGCTGTGACTTATATATAGGTAGACGATCGCTTCCCTGGTATATAGGTAGACGATCGCTTCCCCCTTCCCCTTGAGCTACCAAGCCTGCAGAGAAATTGGTCAAATCTAAGCAACTCGTGTATCGGTCTCCTTTAAAAAACACATGCAAAGAAAAAAAACAATTTTTTTAAATAGCGTAGATGGAAAAAGTATGTTATAAAACGAATTCACAAAGAAGAAACAAAATTTTTAGAGGTATATTTACGGCGCAAAACGAATTTGTAGTTGGCGCCCGCGTGCGCCGCCGCTGGTCACGTGGTAAACCTGCGCGTCGCCGCCGCCGCCCGCTGAGCGTTTTGCGCCGCAGCTTCAACGCGTTTCTCCACGCCGCCGTCGCAGCCGCCGCACAAGTTCGTCTGCTTCGGGGCGCCGCCGCCGTCATCTGACCGGCGCACAGGTCCATCGCGTCTGCTTGCGCTTTTTCAAAAGCTTCATTTGCGGCCTCTAAAAGTTACTTATTAATCTCTTGTTTTTGTTGCACTTCAAACAAAGATGATAAGTAACTTTTCGAGACTATAGGAAGCTTCCGAAAAAGCGCAAGTACCACGTGACAAATAGGGGCCAGTCACGTGATAAATATGGGCCACTTTTCCGTGGCGCCCATGGCCGCCAACTACAAATTCGTATAGCGCCGTCAATAGAGCTCTAAAAAAATTATTTTTCGTTGTAAATTCGTTTTATGACTTCCTTTCCCCAACCCGGCTGTTTAAAAAACAAGTTTTTTTTTCTTTCATGTGTCCTTTAAGGAATGTCGGAGATCCGTCGTTTAGTATACAAAGCTTGTTTGAAGTGAGTACAGAGTCTAACATTGATCCTTTCTTTGATGTATGAGAGCTGCCCCAGGTTGGACTATGCGCATTGAAGTCTCCACACAGTATGTAAGGTGCATCCAAAGAAGCATTGAGGCCTTCTAAACGTTGTAAGTTTGTTGTGCTTCCTGATGGTATATATACGCAAACAATATTTAGTACCAGGCCACGAATGCGTACCTTAGAGGCAACAAATTCTCCAGAACTATCAATGTCGCTCACAACAATCATTAATGAAAGATCGGATCTTATACCTAACATTATTCTTGAGGAACAAGGCTGGGCGTTTGAGGTATACAGCACGTAATCAGGCAGGCGAAATTGTTAGGATACGTGACCTTCACAGACAGCTAAAAAACCAGGAATTTGTAGCGACTCACAAAATCCTTGAAATCACTGCGTTTTGCCATTAGGTGGCGCGCATTCCGTTGTAATAAAAGGAAGTGGCGTATGCCTCAGATAGATGAGTCATTGAATGCCATTGAGAAGTACTTCCATGGTCGACAGAGCTTTGGTGGATGACTTGGAACCAATTTTTCGGTATTCTTTGATAATTTCTTTTATGAATTCTGTCATGAGAGGTAGGAACATGTGAAGGATGCCTTTCGCGTTGCTTTCTTGATCTGAATGTGCAGACTCAATATGATGCGCAGCTTTAGAACTAGTACGGCGTCGATTATCCACATGGGAAGGTGCTCCCTCTTAGGTATCTGCAGTTGCTTTTGTATTTTATGATATGACGTGGGAAGTTCCTTGTCCTCTCTTGTGATCGGTCAGTGTTGTGTTGCTTCTGCTTGGAATTCCTTGCAGAAAACCGGAAAAGGTAGGCCGTGAGGTTTCATTTTGCGTGGTCATTCTGTCGCTTAGCCTTGATAGCATCCAGATTAGGAGCTGGAGCTTTCCGTGGAGCAAATTTGCCATAAGAAAGCTCATTTTTCTTAGCAGCATGCGCCGCCTGTTTTCGCCTACAGCCGGCATAGGTTAACACATGGCGAAAGCCGCAGTTGGCGCATTCCGGTTTACGTGGTGTCGGGCATTCTTTGTGGTGACGAGGACCTGCGCAGATCTTGCAGCGACGGGAGGTTCGGCAGTCGCGAGCCAGATGGCCACATCGTTGGCAATTGTAACACTGAGTTGGTGCCTCGCAGTGTTCTTCGAGGGGAAACTGTGGAATCCTAGTTTGATTCGTGAAGGTTATTGTAGGTCTTCACGGAATTTAAGGATTACTGTTGTCAGTGGATGTTTCGTTACGGGGCCATCTTCCCGTCGTGTGAACCTCATTTGTCGTTGTGCAGATATGACTCCGTCGTCTTGTAGGTATTCACCTAGTCGATCAGCACCGTAGTCGAGTGGCACACCCCGAATTTTCCCGAGATTTTCGAGTACGACTGTGGTACAGCGACACCCACCTTGATTCCCGCGAGGTTCCCGTTCGCCTTCGCCACGACGTACGCTCTAGCCTTTCCGCCGCTTTCGTTGGGACAGCCTGTTCCCCTATCTCGTCGGGAAAACGAAGTGCGGCAACGCCTGGAGGTGGCGTTGCCGAAGACGACCGCAGTAAAGAGCCTCCAAGAACACCGTAGCGCTCCCAGTCTCTTGACGCTACGCATCACAACAACGTCCCTGCATCGGTGTCCAACAACCTAATCGTTATTATCGACGGCCACAACACATCGGCACTCGTGGACACCGGAGCAGACTACTCAATCTTGAGTGCAAGGCTCTCTCGCCGCCTGCGAAAAGTGACAACGCCGTGGGAAGGCGCTCAATTACGAACCGCCGGGAGGCACCTCATCACACCAGTCGGGCGACGCACTGCTCGCGTCGAGATCTACGGTGAGACGTGTCCTGTGAAGTTCGTCGTTCTGCGAGACTGTTCGAGGGACTTTATTCTCGGAATGGACTTCCTTGGCGAGTATGGCGCCGTCATCGACCTCGGAGCAAACCGGTTGACGCTACGAAAACCTTCTTCACTACCGAAGGAACCCGAAGCGACGTCATCTGCGGTCCGAGTCGTCGCAACCCACGTGAACTTATCGCCGCGGTCGAGTGTTTTCGTACCCGTCGGGATCACCGAAGCTTTCTGCGCCGAAGTTTTGCTTAAAGAAAGCCTCCAGTTGCTTCTTTAAAGAGTGATAGGCGTCGCAAGAGGAGTTTCTGAACTTCAGGATGGCCGCACTGTGGTCCCCGTGACGAACTTCCGAAATGAAGCGCAACACCTCACAAAAGGTGCAGCCATGGGCCAGGTCGAGGAACTCCGAAACTCCACCGAAATCGCCGCCATAACTGACGAATCCTCGCCACCTCAGCAAGACAGTTCGTCGCCAACGCAGCTCGACATTGACCCTAAGCTTCCGGGCCCGAAACGACGACATCTGATTAACATTCTCGCCGAAAACTGCGACTGCTTTGCGACGTCGTCGAAGGTGCCCCAAACCACCGTTGCGAAGCACCGCATCGTTACCGAGGACGACGCTCGCCCTGTGCATCGATCGACGTTGAGAGTCTCCGTAAAGAGGAGGTAATCCAGGAGCAAGTTCAAGAGATGCTGAACGACGACATATTCTGACCTGCAAGCAGTCCGTGGGCCTCTCCAGTCGTACTGGTTACGAAGAAGGACGGAACGTTGAGGTTCTGCGTGTACTACCGGCAGCTGAACGGTGTGACGAAGGAAGACTTCTATCAACTCCCCGCATCGACGACACGCAAGACCAGCTGCGACATTCTCGATATTTTTCATCAATGGACCTGAAGAGCGGCTAATGGAAGATCGACGCCCGCGACGCTCTGCTGTTTCCTTCTGTTCCCATTTTTGTTTTGGGCGCAAGTTCGCCCAATTAAACGTTTAGTTTTTCAGTTATCATCGCCTCATCAGTTGTCATTCGTGACAATGTATCTCAAGGCAGAGAAACTCGCGATATTACTTTATTATTTAAGTATGCGCTTCCTCAACTCCCAACTGTTCCAACCATATCGATATCGCTATTCGAACTTGCTTGCCGCACTGCCGCACTTTGCTACAAAGTCTTTCTTCAAGATGCCGTCGCCGTCAAGCACTCTCGTGCTCCGTGGAATCGGAGATTATCGCAATGATTGAAGAAAGAAGATTTTTGTGGGGCGTGAAGGATAAATGCTATCATCAACGCGACGCGAAAGAAAGAGCCTTTAGCGACATTGCTCAAGCGATGGGAACCAAGTTCATGGGTATGTACAAAAGAAATAATCCCAGCGCATTCGCACTGTCACATCGCGCTCTTATTTTCACGTCTTTAAAGCGCACATTCAACGTAATGATGCTTGCGACCGAGATATTACGATATTGCATTCTATTATTTCGAATATCGCACATCGTGTACTTCTGTAGCCGACTAACTGGACCATGTGCGTGCGTTCGTGCGCGCCCGCAAGCGGGGAGGCGCTTTTGGTCGCCTCCCCGCCTGCGAGCGCGTTTTCTTACTTCTATCGTTTCTAGTGCCTTCTAGGCAGACTGTTCTTCTATTTGCGAAACTCGCCTCATGACCTACTTGTATCGCCTGCTACTTCGTAGTTTTTATTTGTTTATTTAAAGCAAAAATACTTCTTTTGCTAAAAGGAACCGACAGCAGTATTCTATAGGTTACTCACTTGTTATTACTGTTGACAGTTTGGAGCGCATGAAGCTCATTTATCAACCATAAATGGCAGGCTTGATTGTACTCATAGATCTGTTTATTGTACATTGGCTTTCGTTTTATGCAGGGGAGGCAATCAAGAGCCGCTTTTCAAACCTGCGCTGCCAATTCAACAGGAAACACAAAAAATGAAGTGGTCCGAAAAATCCGGGACAAGCACCGAAGATGTGTACGTCCCCAGATGCTCTTCCTGCAGAGTGCATGCACCCAGCAGGGCAGTGAGTCGAATATGGCTCCTCCAGGTGTAAGTAATATACAATAGCAGTATTCAGTAACATGTTTATTTGTACATAGAGAACCTCTTTGTTCAGGTACTTTCATTGTTGAGAATGATTGCTCGGCGTTTCAATGGTCACAAATGCAGGACTTAGAGGTTTTACCGTATAAATATTAAACTCCTATGAACCACATCTTCAAATCAGACAGTGCTCACACACTACGCACCCATTTCGTGAAAACTACAATGAGATAAAAGGCATGCTTCAGTTATTTGCTTGAAATAGCAGTACTGGGGAAATAAATATTTCACAAAAAAATTAAGCACTGTATCCAAACCGCCAAAAATATGTGCAAAGCGTCTACATACTACAGCAACTATCAGAGCATGTAATTCCAAATTTATATTACTTTTCAGGCCAAAGGTTTGCACTACGGAATTACGGGTGGTAATGTGCAGCAAAAAAATTTGTAGCACAATTAGAATTTTTTGAATTAACATGTATGTAGCGTGTACATGAACGTAATGCATGTCAAGAGTTTCGCTAGGCACTATACGTCATCAACCCCGACCAATAAACACCATGAATAGCATGCAGCGCTGGGTCATAAGCCCTTTTAAAAACCAAAAATTGGTTGCCAGTATTTTTTTGTTGCTTTCTCTGTTTTGTTTTTTATCTAAAAGAACCATTAAACAACAAATAGTTTTCAATGCACGTGAAGAAACTTATTAGGGTCAAGAAACTGCTCTATGCATTCTGTACATTCTTTTTCTCCAAGCGAAAACGTTTTGTCACTCATGTAATCGTTTTTCCACATTCACAGGTAGAATCAGAATCTCCACCAGAAGGTGACGACGACATCCCTTGGGGCTCTTGGAGGACCGTGAGCCTGTCGATCCCTCAAGTCTGGACCTCGAGGATGAGGCCAGCAGCCAAGGGACGTGTCAGAGGACCAGCTAAAGGACCAGCCAGCGTGGTGCTACCGGTAGCCCCCATAGATCCTGCAATGAAGACGCGAACACCAGAGGGGGTGGCCATCAAAGCCGGGCCCCAAAAGAAAGCAGCCCGAGGGTTGCATGGCCGAGAAAAAACTGCTGCTGGAAGCTGTGCAGACCTTAAATAAGAGCTGCGCGGTAGCAGGCAGCCAGGGACAAGTGCGACGACTTTGGCGTGTCGATCACCCACGCACTCCGCCATGTGCCACAAGGCGCTCACAGGCAGATGGCGGGCTTTCTGGCGTATGAGGCAGTTGTAAGGTGCAACCTCAACCTCAACACTAGCCCAGAAGTTGTACAGGTGGCACCTGAATAAATAAAGGTACAGTTGGCTGGTGCCTGTTCCTTGATATGAAGGGTGCTGCCATACTATGCTGTCTGTTGCCTCAAATTGGCTATTGAAAGAGGCCTCTGCTTCGTTGCATAATTCTGTTTGCTTGTCTCGCATAAAACATCTTGTAGCTTTGGTCAGTACTAATTTGCCTACTAAATTTATAAATTCAGTTGGGCTGAGAGATGGAAACCTTTTAATTCAGGCATTTCCCGCCAGGCAGCGCAACTCAACAATGTACAAATACAGACTGCTAGGCCTATGGCCAGGGCATGCAAGCTGGGGCTAGAGTTGCATGGTGCTTGCAAATTATGTATTGCATGCACTGCTGCAGCTCAGATCTTAAGCTTTCTGCATAACATGCAGAAAGCGGATGCTATCTAGTAGCCACTGCATCAACTAGTCAACAGCCGTATCTTAGTCTCATTTGAAACTTGTATTCAACATGAGGGCTGTGAGGCTGTGGTGATTTCGAGCTGATGGGACACTGCATGCTAGGTAACAAGTGAGGAGCAGGTGCACAGGCAGTACAATTTTGGGGATTCTATGACAGGCTGCTCGACGATTAAGCCAGTTATTGAATAAATAATGTAAATACATGTAGATAAGTTTCGCCTCTACATACTGATGACCCGAACCAAGCCACACCACCTCACCAACTACGCTGCCGCGTATTCGTTGTCCCTCAGCGAGTGAAGCTTCACGCCTATATTCTGAGATGACAGCGGCTCTTCCGGGACCCCGACGGTATAGGGGGCCACAACTATGAGCAAGAAGTTTCCCCGAGTTCTGGTCGTCGGTTTCTTAGCTCTGGTTTTTGACCGCGGAATAGATTTTCCAGAAGAACCGAATAACGTCCGAAATTCGACAGCGTCAACAGCATCATTGTTTTGCGACATACTTCGCTCTCCGCCCGCCGAAGAAGCCCTACGAAAGGCTAACACAGCTGATTTGCCACTCCAAAAAGTTGGGGCCACGCCGTCACCAAAAGCTGTTGACCACCGAAGAGCTCTGCAATCGAAAACCAACGGAATTTTTACGGCGAATGGAACACCTCCTAGGGGATAAAGGAGCTATGAAAGACACGTGCATCACGAGGAAACTTCCTCCATCGCCTACCGAGCCAAGTGCGGATGATCTTGAGCATGTCTTCTACAGCCTCGATCTCCACGCTCGCTCGCAGTGTGAGCGAGCAAGGAGCGGATCAAATCATGGAGCTAGGCTCCCGGGCTATTTTGGCAATCTGTTAACAGGCCCCAACACAGGTATGAAACATGGCATACATTTCGGAATTTATTATCGACATGCGCTTAGCCAAGGCACCCAAGGCAACGCCGCAGCTGATGCTCTTTCCAGATTTGTAGTCAACATCTGCTTCTTGGAATGCCGTGCAGTTTCCTACCCGCAGTTGGAGGAGGAACAACAAGTTGATCTCAAATTGCAACGGCTAAGGACGGCCTCAACGACCTTGATCTTCGAAGACGTGCACATGCCCGACTGTGACGTCCCTGTTGCATGAAAAACGTCGACAGGTCGTCCCCGATCCTTCGTACCAGTATATTGGCGTCGAGCAGTCTTTGACTCCCTGCACTCCTTGTCCCATCCCGGGATGATACCCAACCAGTGGTTGATAGTCTCACATTTATGTGGCCCTAAATCAGCGCAGACATAAGGTCATGGAAAACTTCTTTCGAATGCCAATGAGCCAAAGTTTACCGGCACACCATCACGCCTTTGAGAATGTTTAGACTACCGGACACTTGCTCTACCCACATTCACATTGACATAGTGGGACCCCTTCCTCCATCACGAGACAACCGCTACATCCTTGCCTGTGTCAATCGCTTTACACAGTAGCCTGAAGCGCCACCAATTGAGAGACATCACAGCAACAACTGCGGCTCGCACTCAGATCGAAATGTGGTTCAGTCGCTTTGAAGTCCCACAAATGATCACTACCGACAAAGGACATCAATTTTAATCGACACTGTTAAAAACTAGTCACTGGATCTGGGAAAGTACCGCCCAATGGCTTCCCACCTGCTAGCCGGACATAAACAAATGCCAACATACACACGACAAAACCTCTCAAAGTGATTGGCTCATCGCTGTCGGTTGCCATGGTGATCGCCATTTTGGACCCTTTCAAAGCTTCGAAGGCAGTGTTAAAACCAGTCGCACCAAGATCGCTACGGACCATCATCATTCTGAAAGCGTTCCTCGGCCAATATGAGCGTCTTTGGCACTCTGCATGCAATAAACTTATCACTCATGCTTATTTCTCTAGATCTCTTACAATTATGTTGCTCTTCTTGCGTGGTTCAAGACAGTATAATTATTTTTAAATGCCCTCAAGCACCGATGGGGCGTCTGATGCCGTACATCTTCGTACCGCTATCACACGGAACGGCAAATAGTAGTTCGATGGGTCTACCCTTTAATGACAAGACGGATGCTGATTTGCACCCATGTTCAGAAACCCAGTCCTGAGGACATTTCACATGGAATACCGCAAAGAAATGGCAGCGTGCAATGACGTTGACTGTGCATACTAGTATCCAACCTATGAATACCCGTGCGCACGGGCATTTATCCCCTTTGCATACTTTTTCGACACAACACCCCCCTCTTCCTAAATACCCAGACCGGGTATAACAGCTGTCATCAAAGTGTGTTATTTACGGGCTCCCACGAATATTGTGTGCAACCCTCATAGAGTAGTAAAAGCATGCAAACTGTTTTTAATTAGTACCTTCTTAGGCAACCAGCCGCCGCTGCCAGCTCAATTGTCCCTCGTTGACGAAGCACCGTGTGTACAGCTCCCGTACTGCTTTGACGTCGTCACTGCTGTTGGTTCCTCCTCTCCGAAACCGCTTCATGGCTCCAGCGGGAGTCACACCCTGTCTCTATGAGCCGGTTCTTGCAGTTCCTGCAGGCCATCAAAATAGCATTGTTGAACCACACACGTTTATGATGAGTTTCACTACTGTAAGCATTTTTATCAAACTCAGTTACTAGCAATCTTTATTAACCCTTTCCATTCACCACATCTTTGAAAGCTTTGAGACAAACAGGTACCTGAGAGAAAGGTTACTGCAGATTGCTCGTGCAGCAGACACATCCTGACAAATCAAACATAGGTTCTCGGAGACCAGATAACAATCCTCTCCTGCATGCTATTATCTCGGCAGGACAACAAGAGGACTTTGTTCGAAATCTCACCTAGCTCGGCTGTTTAGCTATGTCAGCGGGTAACGCTACCCGACAATAAAAGTAATATACAACTTGATTATGAAATCTTCGGATCAATTACTGGATTCGATTCCCTCTCAATTAGCTTCGCCGTTGGCAGAAAGCTAAGATAGCAGACGAGCCCAGTTCTCACAGTCTGTTCTGTCCTTTCGAAATTCCTTCTGCCTCACCTTGACTCTGTAATGATCCATTACGCCTCTATGGTTGCCGATCCGCCCTCAGAATTAAAAAGGCATCTTATGACTACTGTAGAATACCGGGCAAGCACCCACTTTCGTACAAGCGCCCACAAGTAACATTTTCGAAAACTTCAGAATTCTGTAAATTATATGTTGAGCGCCCACCCTCCAAAGCGCCGGCATCAGCATAAATATTCACCCCTCCGTAGCAGCTATGAGACTGCTAGCGGCGATATCCACTTCCTTATGATGGAAAGGGAAACGGCTTTTTGCACAGGGGAAACGGGGGAAAACCATGAATTGTATTATCTAGGTCACAGGGGCATTATGAATGGTCCCTACAATGCTGGAGGTAAACATTCCAGTAGATAGCCAAGTCCGGGTCTAGGAGAACTCGTCACAAGCCAACTCGTCGCAGCCAACTCGTCATAGGTAAACCCGCCAAATAGGGCAAGTCGTCATAGGGCATCTCGTACACGGCGAAGTCGTAACAGAGGGCAACTGGGCACTTGTCCGCTTCGTCACAATTAACCTTTTTCGCCGATCTTGCGTTTTACAATTCGGCTTCGATAACTGATGACAAATAATAATTAAGCTGGCAGCTTGAGTGTTCGTGTGTATGGCGCGTGCTTTGCTCGCTTTCCGAAGCGACGAACACGCACGTGCTGGTTTGTAAATATCGCACGCTGGGCCGTACTTGAGAAGGGAAACGGAACAAATGGTCCCGGAACAAATGGTCCCGGAATAAATAATCCCGGAATAAATGGTCCCGGAAAAAATGGCCCCGGAACTAATGGTCCCAAGTACAAACTAGGAAAAAATGGTCCCAGATAAATATCGCCAATGTGGCTCTTTCGTTTTCGGGTAAATCCAATAAAATCCAATAACACTCGCCGGTAAACATTTTATGGTTTCCAATTTATAAGAAAAGCTCCGTATTTCGAGGCTGCCGGTTGCATGAACTCGAACCGGTTTTTATATTTTCCCGAGAAGCCCAGATATGTTTTCCGCTATGCAAACCTAATGCACCTATAAAGGCATCGAGCTCCGCTCGTTTTGTGTGCTACCATCCCGCGTCATGACGAGATGAAAGTAATTCGAGTTTCATGGCTTCAACAAGAGAGGCACTCACTCCATCGAATGACGTTTTAGCAAACGCCCACGTTTCACAGAATGACACTTTAGCGAATAGTCGGCCGCCGGGAAGTGGCATTTACGGGCGGGCCAAGTGGGTTTACATTTTTGCAATGAGCGGCGCCGCAGACTGTCGCCGCTAAGCGGCGTAAGCGCAGCGCGGGGAGGGGGGGGGGGTTAACACGCGCCCTTGCTATTCACCAAAACGTCGATTCGCTCAAATGTCGCTGTTCGCTAAAGCGTCATTTGCTCATTTGATATGGACCCGCTTCAACAGTATGACTAGGGGTACTCATTTTTCGTTTCAATTGAGCCGACTGATATAAATATTCTAAAGCCCTTATATGAAAATAGTAATAACTCTTATAATATCGAATAAGGTCACTAAATTAACAGTTAGGAGAAAACTGTTGGACAGTATTCATTTCGAAATATTCTCATGATTTTGAATAAAACAAAGTTCAATACCCGACCAGTTTCTTCGAAGTAACCGGCCTCAAAATATAGGCGAGATCCTTCATTCCACCCCGAAATCATTGATTGCATAACGGATGAAGTATATTGCATGGTATATCTTAGTTTCAAAACAATCTTCTTACGGGACCATTTTTTCCTATCCTAGACTTGGCACCGTTAGTTCCCGGACCATTTGTTCCGGGACCATTTGTTCCTGGACCATTAGTTCCGGGACCATTAGTTCCCGGACCATTTGTTCCTACACCCACTTGAGAATGGTGTATTGTCGGGGACAAGTGAAGAACGCGCAGGTTAGCTTTCGCCGTGCTTTGGTTGGGCGTTCGCGCTCGTGCTATCAAGGGAAGCAAACTCATTAGCCCATGACCGACTATAACAACAACTCTGAAACATGAAAATATTGGGTCTAGGAGAACTCGTCACAAGCCAACTCGTCATAGGGCATTCGAGGGTGGTGATTTTGGCCTTGCAACGCTTTCTATCTCTACAGACCCAAAGCACAGAGTCGGAGTCTTCTCGGCTACGCGTATAAGAATACACTTCGCACAGAAGCATGGGAGCCTCACGCTGGGTTTTAGTTAGCTTCATCTTACGAAACGCGGTCGTGCTATCTGAAGGTCGGAACATTTTTCCCATATATATATATATATATATATATATATATATATATATATATATATACGTATATATACACGTATTCGCAGCCGCTTCAAAGGAAAAACCCTTTGGAGTAGAGAGACAGAACAGAGAAGAAGCCCCCAAAGACGAAACCTAACTGCTACACTTCCTAGCATCCTGGTGTGGAGGTTTGCATACCACAGGGTGACCCCTGTTTTGCATTGCACAGTAAGTTCCGACCTAGCAAAGCTTCCAAAAAGGGTCAAATTACAAAGGGACGTCGAAATTAAACATCGAAAATCCGATCACAACCGCCCCCTGCAAACAAACAAAAGGAGAGGCCAAGATTGAAACTGCGACAAGTTCGATGCGACCACTTTTCAGGTTGAAGCCCTTCCCGCCCCCCCCTCCTCTAAAAAAACTCTGGGACGAACTTTCCAAGAACGAGAAGGTCACTGCGACGACGCTGGTCGCAGGTAAATTTTCGAATGAAAAGTTAAAGACCTGTTTTTGTTCATTAAATTACACAAATCATTAAAATTAGAAAGCGCACAATTGGCTATAGTGTAGCAGATTGCAACAGTAATACGAAAGCGGCAGCGCTGCCTTTCGACATAACACGCAATACCCGAGACCTAGGCACAATAAGTGAGACATACTCAGCGAAAAGCCGTCCATAGTCGTTCCTTATTCTTGCACCCTTTCTCTTTGTTTCTACAGCAAATATATGCTTTCCTTTGTCCAACAACGGCTTGAAGACAACCGAAAAATGCCTGGAGTGGCTCAGCATCCGCTTGGGGTGCCAAAACGGATGATTGTCGCCGTTTGCTCGTCATCGATCCACAAAGCGAAAGCCGTTGTCAACGCAGCAGAAGCTGCCCGAACCGACATCGTGTACATTCCAGGAGGGTGTACACGAATCCTGCAGCCTGTGGATATATACTGGAACAAGTCGTTCAAGGACTCCCTCCGCATGTCATGGGTGGAGTTCATGAGGAAAGCAGAGAAGACTCCTAAAGGAAACCTCCAAAGCCTTCACGCCAGGACGTGTCGAACTTCGTGTTGACGGCTTGGACTGCTGTGCCTGAAGAGTGGTCGCGCGATCCTTCAAGGGGTGTGGGATCACTGTCGCGTTGGACGGCAGCGAGGACGGGCACTTGCATAACCGAGTTGCAGGCATCAGGAAGCCAGTGGTTTGTTCAAAACGCAAGAGCGTCAGCGACGAATGCATTGACCTCTTATTTTGCACCGACTTAGAAGAATCCTTTTCTGGGCTCAATGACGATGAGTAGTCACTTCTGTGTCCCCTATCATTCATCATTTGAAAATAAATGTGCTATTTACGATTTCGTTCACCCTGCCTCGAAGTTCCTCGTTGGCCGCCATCTTGGTTTTACCACTTTGACCGGACAAGGGCTCATGTCTAGAATAATCGATTTCTCACTAAAAGCGGAGTGGGCACTTCACCGGTATTTGACGGTAGTGTCAGAACAACAGCTGGAACGCTGCTCCAAAGCGGTGGCTCTGGAGAGCACGCACGGGGTTTGAATGTTTTATACCTGCTAATGGCGGTTGACGGTGGCCAGTCAGAGCACCCACGCACAGTTTCGAAATGCCACCGCTAGATGGAACAAATTTTGTAAAAATGTATATTACAGATTTAATGTGGATATAATTTGTATATACTGCAATTCGTATGTTATCCTCGTGTAAATAAATCTATTATTACTATTAGCATAACTGTTGCATGGTTTCCCCTATTGGAAAAACGTACCAGAACAGACCTGCTGCTTCAACAGTTCTGGTATGACACCAACTTAATTTCTCGATATTATGAATGCAGGTAGTTTGGTTTGGCGTTCTGCATAACTGGAGATACCGTCACCGCTATGGCTCCGCAACTTTCTACACAGACTGCCAGTTTGCTTATCGATATGAATCGGTGTGCCTGGTATGATTTTGCGTCCGATGACGTAGGCGACCGCCAACTTTCCACAAAACGGTTATACCACAAGACCACCGGTATCACAAAATCATACATGCAGAGAGGCGACCGCCATCTTCCAAGAAAAACGTCCAACATTTACCGACGGTATCGTTACATTTACCATACATGTCGAAACGGAACATAGAGCGGCGTTGAGCTCACACAAATTCCTCGGTCAACTCTTCACGGCGACGTCTTGGGGCGACTGTCTCGAATAATGTGCTCCACAAGTATTCGACAGCCGTATCAGCCGTACCGCATAGCAAAGCCAACGTGCACAGCAACAAACCGATCGTGACACCAAGCCGAGGATACCGCGTCACCGGTCGACAGCGGCAAATGGCCCGTTGCTCGTATTGTGGGCCGTGACTCGTACTCGGCCAACTG
Source organism: Ixodes ricinus (assembly GCA_037355805.1). Classification (NCBI taxonomy): domain Eukaryota; kingdom Metazoa; phylum Arthropoda; class Arachnida; order Ixodida; family Ixodidae; genus Ixodes; species Ixodes ricinus. The sequence goes on from JAZHYW010051777.1 coordinate 124,925, forward strand.
GGCGACTTTTCGTGGCTCCTCTCGTTGTCTGAACCAGCCGCAAACCCACCACCCCGCAACCGTAGCCGGCGTCGGAGAAAGAGAAAAGCGAAACCGAAACGTGAAGCTTCCGCCCTGTGGCTTCCGCTGCTGCGGCTTTGCTAACTTCCCGGCCACAGTATACAGTGGTCCCACTCAAAGCGACTTCTGGTAATCGCGTGTTAGGCAGCGCCCTCACCACATATCGCGAACTAAACACTTTTTATGTTTCTGATTTCTTGTTAACGAACGCCGTGTAAAAGTAATAGTTATAAAACAAAGGAATTACACCAGTAATGCTAATTTTTAAAAACATAAGAGACCAAACTTTTTTTCGGCAAGGAATAAAAGAATGTTTGACCGAAAACCGTTACATGGTTACCCAGGGTTACGACCAATGGGAGGGGTCGAGGGCATCGAGGCGCCGGGCGACGGGCTGCTGCCAGGCTGCTGCGGAGATTGCGGAGTACACTTGCGTTTTTGGCGTTTAATTTGAAGCATTCGAAGCTGATAATAAAGCACCCGCTGAGACGCTGGTAAGTTGTATATTCTAATTTTTTGTTATTGCAAATAGCATTGTGTTATATTGTATACTTCGCTTCTCTGAAAGTCGTCGTTTCCGTGGCAAATATCGCTGAGGAACTCGCCGTTACACAGACTCATATGGTGGTGAATTATAGACGTGTGTATATTAAGTTTTGTGAGGTGCTGATTTTCCTACTTGCCTCAATGAAGCCAGTGCCAGATCGTCTTTCCATTCGGAATCATGAACAACAAAGTAACCGCGGCTTCGTACATGTAGAGAGAGGCTCGAAACTGATGCAACCCAAACGAAACTGAAGAAATCGCTGAGCGTACTCCGGCGTCGCGTTTCGATTTAGAATTTACTGATCGCGTTCATTTTAATGTGTTCTCAAGTAGTGCCCTTGAAATAAGGGCACCCAACTAGTGCAAACATATGTGATCGTTCTGGTAGGTACAAACCCCAGTTCAAATCGTGTTAGAAAAAAAAAATATCCGCGGTGAATTGTTGCATTGAAAACGGCACTACGTCTCCTTGTCAATCGGTGTTCGAAAAAATTTAATTGTTCACATCAGCTAAAAAAAGAAAAGCACATGGGGATGTTGCTGTTTATACTCTCTCGCATGTTCTGTTCTGTTCTATGGTATTAGTCCGCACAAAACTAAAAAAAGAATTTTATCATTTAAGAAACCTTGTACGACTCGTCATATGCGCCATTTACTTGGTCAAGAAAAGAGCTCCGAGCGCTCTAAAAAGCCTGTAGCCTTATTTAAGCAACAGAACTCATGACACGGAGAACAGTCAGAGGCTTTTCAATTCTGTAGAATTTCTTAATTGCTGTAAATAATGCTGCGTGCATGCAGTTTTGAGTTTGTATTGTTTACTTGTGCAGTACATATATGATTTGATGTGCTCTATTTTTCATGCCTCTTGATGTCCTTGTGACCTGTCAAAATGTGTTGCACTAAGCTGTGTGTTCGATCATCGCGTTTCACACTTGCGCTAAAAGCTGCCATCCACAATATTTCTGTCATAACATGCCAATAGTCCGCAAAAAAAAAGTGTCGTCGGCTTTGTTTTTATGTTTGTAAATTGACCGGTATCCGTGCCAACTTTGTTCTATGGCTGTATTATGTGCTATGTTCGTGACTCTTTTTGATTGAATTATATTATGCAGATATCCAATAAACAGTCCCCTACGTGAAAATATGCTTTCTTGTCTTTATGTGATCGCCTGGAAATGGTGTCCTGTCACCTGTGACGGGCGCTTCAAATTAAAGCAATATGCAACACGATAACGCGAGGAACGGAAACCAAAATACCATGGGGGCCGCCATCTTTGAAAGCAAAACAACAAAACAGAAGCATAAAAAGTGGTTTAGTTCGCGATATGTGGTGAGAGGCGCTGCATGCAAAAATACTCTCAACACCATGTCTCCCGATTACCACAGGCTTATTCTACAGTGAGCAAACTGTATATGATAAACTGTGTTCCCGGCTTCCACACTTCCAGTTCCCGTCGCAGCGGAGATGGCGACGTAGTGCCGTGGGGGTCGTCGGCTCGTTTTATGTTTTACGGGACAGCTGTTGGCGGTCCGCTTCTAGTCCGACTCTGGTTCTCAACTCGACGGCGCCTCTCATAGTTCAACCGGGCGTGGTCAGCGAAGGGCAGCCGGCTCGCCTCGTCCGATCGCCGGAGACTTCGAAGTTCGCCCAGGCTAACGCAGCTAGCGGCGTTCAAGAAAAGCTCGGTAGAACGCCGCCAAGAGTCAGGGCGACGTCACGATGACGTAAAATATGTTGATCACCCCTCCGGCAACTAGGACGGGTACAGCCGTTAACATTCATGTTTCCTCGGGGCGCTCTTTCTGCGCTCAAGCATAGGGTTCTTGTTTCCACCGCCTCAAAATATGGCGTTACGATCGGTGGCAGCCGTGGCAACGGTGCAACCGGTGCAACGGTCGCCGACATCCGATGAGCGTGGTCGTCTGCTTTGAGTGTTCTCCGGAAAACGTGGTGTTCGCTCGGTCCGCGCTAATTTGACTTCGAAAGTTCTGGTGCTCTCGGAAGAAGATACTTTGGCTCTACTACGCTGCGAAATGGTGCGGGAACTCCAGCAAGTCGAAAGACTTGTCGTTCTTTCTGTTCCCAAAGGAGTTCCGAAGCGAGAGGTAAAGTTTCGTTTTTCGTCGCTTTCGTTTCAAGCCCATTTCATGTAGTGGTTCGATTTTCAGTCTCGTGCGGCAGAAACTCCGTGAACACAGCACTGAACACACGTTTGTTTTCGTTTTTTCTTACGTATCAGCGACGTTGCACCTGTAATTCGCAGGCTGATCGAACCGTACCACGTGCTAAGCGCACAGGATGACACTGGGCATTTTTGGTGCTCTCTTTTTGCCCACAGACCCTTGCCTTATTCTTCTGGGCAAGCTTGAGTGCTTTCTGGCATGCATTTTCAATCTGGTATACAAGGATGATGTGATGAAGAATCTTAGTGCTTTCATGACGGAACAGTCGGAGACCTTCTCTGTCCAGCAATCGGCTAGAAGTTCGTCGAGATGTTCTGCTATAAACTCTGGTGAATTTACGCCTTTTATAAAAAAGTGATCTGCAAAAAACCTTGTTTGAAAAGGTCTGCAGCTGATAGGAAATCACAGAAACCGTAAAACAAGTCACCTATCAGCTGAGCAACAAAACAAAATTCATTTTTTGTCTACAAAACATTCAAGTTTCTGCTGATAAAAACTGTGGTGGTGCGATATCTTTTATGAATGTAAATTTCTTTCCTTGTGCTCTTACGTGCTTCTCGTGCCATCTGTTCTATTGTTCCGTAAATTTTATTATCTGTTTATATCGTCCTTGTATGTATGAGATCTGTGTAAATAATAAAGAATTTGTATGAAAAGTAAATGTGGTGCTCCTTGCCTCCTACCCACTTGAGGAGCAGCTTCTTTGAAGCTGCCTATAGTGGTTTATGAAAAAAGATATATAATAAAAGCCTCAGAAGACGAGAATGAAATCGAGGAGAAATGAAATCAGGCAAGCAAACGGGGGGGCGGTACGCCTGTACGTTGTGGGA
>JAZHYW010051778.1:0-18045 GCA_037355805.1 Ixodes ricinus
TAGTTCGCAGTTAAACGTAATCCACCAGTTTTCACCTTTTTGTCACAGCATTCGCGAAACATTTTGTATAATATATTGACTTTTGCTTTTGTCTTATACGTCCCATTTTAAAACTGAACCGTTTCGTGTTAGATATTTGAAGAAAAAAATTTGTCCACCTTCTTATTCGACTGTACTTTATAAAGCATAACCAGTCTTCCCTGGCTGCGATATAGGAGGCTGGCAACATTGTAATTAAATATATATAAAAAAACCAGACTCAATTAGCAAATTATTTATCCCCTCATGCGCGACGTTTTGGTAGTATAGAGAAAGACCATCGCCCCCGAATTAGAATAATAAACACATTTATTGTGCACTCAATCACCAAACATTAATCTTCGTCAGCAATGGTTAGGAAGTTGAATTCTCTATCTCTCACCTGCCAACTTAAACATGCCTGTGGGAGTAGCTCTTTGGCTTCTTTTTGCAACGACGAACACGCGCTACAGTTCTCAATGCTCATGTTATAAAAGAAATTATAATCGAAAAGTACGTAATTTGTAAAGAATGTGTTGTTTTCTTAAATTAAAGTGACCCAACGCGATTGTGTTTCTGCAGCTCTTGATTCTGCTCCTCTTTTCGTGGTTTGGCAATGACATATCCACGTTTAGGTAGATTTTCGCCGGGTATCTTGTCTTACTTTCTAAGCAATCGTTCGATGCTTATGTCTAGTGCCTAATTTCTTGCCATCTGTTGTTCACAAGCATTATAGTTAATCTATAACAATATTTTACGTATTTTGAGCCACGGCGCTACCAGTTACAACAACCGCAGCGATAGCATAAGGTGAACGTTGAGATGCTCGCTGACCTTAAAGGGGAAGGGATACTACAACGAAATTTCGGCGCTCATTTTTTGGTCTATATGTGTTCAAAAGAGCAGTATCACATGGAACATACCAATATCTTGTTAAAAAAAGTCTCGAAAAGGAATTTTTAAAACGAATTAAACGATTAGCAAAGAGCACCTGGTGGATGTCGCTAACGCCTCGTTTGTAATGCTCGTCTAGGAACCTTGACAGCTAGTGACGGAGGTCGTCTCGCCTCCGGCCACGACGAGAGAAAGGGGGAAGGAGGAACTCCTCTTCCCGAGAATCCCTTTTGTGTGTCGCAGAAGTCGCTATTGTCCCCCTACAAGATTATAGAAGATTAACCCGTCACTCAACATTCGTACAAAAGCAGCCGCTTCGGTGGCTGGAACGACTAGGCCATCCTCTCGACGTCAGCCTCGCCGTAGCTTTGCTCATCTTGAGACGACCTACGTCACGATTGCGTTGGATGTCACGTGCTCTAAGCTGGGCCTTCTCCGAGCGCTTGCCAGAGTGGGCCGTTTGTAACGAAAAATACAGCCACCAGGATCAAAATACAAACGTGCGATTGTCATTTACGGATATTGTGGATCATATTCAACCTATTTTTGAACACGACGGGAATATTTCAAATTTCGTTGAAGTATCCCTTTAAAGAGGTACTCCGGCGATTTCTTTTAGTTAACCCAGCTAACTATATTGTCGGAATCACCGGCCTTTATCTTTTCCGTTATGGTATTTAGTATCGCGAAATTCGAACGGTTATTGTGAAATCGGCAAGTGAATATGATGTGAAAACTAACATTCAAATATACACGCGATTTTCAATGACGTGACTCCAAGCTAGGGAAGGCAGGCTTGCTGGTCGAGAGGGCAACCTAAATATGGACTATACCGAGCATTCGTTTCCTGCTGCTGCGCTGGTGCTAGAGCGAGCTTCCAAAGCATTCATTTGACACCATGAAACAGCGTGTAATCGGTTGGAAAAAGAGTTTACAGTCCAAAGAATTAATTTCTGCCCTCCACCTACATCAGATTTCTTATTGCTTCCAGTAGAAATTTTTACTTTGAAAAACATGGTGAGGGACAAAATTGCAATATCAATAACTTCGCGAAAACAAAATTATTCTGGCCCAATATTCGGGTTACTATTTTATCGAAGTTTGTTGATATGTTTAGCAAAATTTCAGGCAAATCGAAGACTATGAAGAAAATGCCTAAGTACCCCTTTAGTACAGGCACCAAGGTTAAAGTGTAGGCTTGTTATGATAGCGCTGTCTCCTCAGGGGTACTTGCTCATTATTTGTAACCCAAAGAGCAAGGGACCACGCAATTTTGATTTTATTTATTACCTAAACAAAATTTAGAAGGCATAAGCAAACAGCGTGTGTGGTATTTCTAATCTATGCAAGAAAAGCGCTTTTTTGTTAGGGTGTAATTCGTATAGTAATTAAATTTGTTAAATAATAATATTATTAACGCCAGGGAATATTTTTATTAAAAGAATACACTTATATGTGTCAGATAACATTAAAATTTTACGATATTAACATATTTATTGACTTGTGTATAAATGAAAAAGAAAAAAGTGCTCAGTTACACGTTTCAAGTGATTCAAGTAAGAAAAGTACGGTATAAACGAGAATCACCTAGGTGCAATGGTTGATTAGAAATTTATTTATACCCGGCGACAACAAAATTAAATAAGTAAATACATTAAAATAAAAGAACGCTTATCCATATGTCTTCTGTCCTCGTCAACGAATTTTGGTCAAGTTTTCTGTGAGTAATCAGAATCAAATCATGGAGACGCGAGTAGCAAAAAAGGAGTCCCATACAAAACATACGAATACAGCTTATGCTGGTTAGAGAGCGCGTATGCCTCCTTTTTGCGTCTTTTTGTACTTTTAAGCAAGAGTAACTTGCTGAGCACTGCGTGAGGGGATCGTTCCTCTCGGCACCATGTAGTAGACTGTCAGTTTTAATTAAAAAAAAATACCTGTCATTGAAATTACATCGCGAGCATCAATCGTACATTCTTAGAGAATTCATTTAAAAAAATTCTTATGCCAAGCTTATAGTACGCGAAATTATCCTACTTAGATGAGGGTGAAGGGGTGGAGTAGTTTTTTATTAGTTGATTTCTGAAACAATAATAAAATAGATGGCAGTTTAAAAAAAAATATTTGAAATATTAAATTTGCAGGAACATTTCTGGCTTGTGTAGTTCAGAAAGATTAGGGAGGTTTTCATATAATTTAAACCATGCAAAGTTACGTCGTTTTATCATTTATCTAATTTGATTCAGATACAGATTACTAAAAACGTTGGCCTGGTCTTCAATTTGCAGAAATTTGTTCATTTAGCAGTCATTCTGTATCTTGGGAACCACTTCTGCCAATGGGCGAAACTGAAAATATTTGTAATTCAGAGCTTTCTGTTTTTTGGCACCGAAAAAATAGCATGGACAGATGCATGGTAGGATTCTAAGAGGTGACTAATTAAGGCTTCGCATCATTTAATAATGTCTTCGTTTGATCGTATTTTTTTCAGAAATGACTTACTTGCATTACCATTCAAGTTACCGCGATGTAACACTATAATCTTGCAGGTTGAAAGTAGCAGGCTAAAAACCCATTCTAGAAAGCCCCCCCCCCTTCCACTTTAGAAGAGTGAATGCTGAAGAGGAGGAAGCCACAAATGATGGCGAGCAGAAAGCATTTCAGGGAGTGGCTTGTCCATGCTATTCTAAACTTGCAACAATCTATAGCACCAAAAAACCCTAGTTCGCAAGAGCGAAGTCCTACTAATTGAAGATACGCACTAGAGCGGGTCTCAGCAGCCCCATATACAAAAGTCACGTCAAACAACAAAAAAACTTCATTATTTATACGCCTTTCCGCATTTACTTGAAATGTTGATAAACTACACCCGCCTTATTGCAGCTTAAATTATCAATGAATTCTGCACCATGCGTTTCGCTTTTTTTTCTGTTTGTTACCAACATCATAGAATGCATGCATTGTTTCAAATGGGAAATTTTGTAGCGAAGTAAAAGATCACAACGAGTACTTAGACCCATTTTTGCCTAATCCATACAAAAATGTCCTATGGTCGGCTATAGAAAATTCTTTGTATGGTCGGCTTTAGCTATTTGGCCCAATTAGTCAAAGAATTTTCTATTGCCGTCTTTTGCATTTTATGGTCGCCTTTATGGGCCTCTTTAGTTGTATATGGCCCCATTGCCGTCCAGCCATAGCGCTCTTTAGTCATTCAATGGTTGGCTGTAAAGACTTCTTCATGGCTTACCCTGTGGCTCTCTTTAGCCAGCAAACTAAAAAAAATTTTTACTTCAAGTTTTGTGAACGCTACATGGTAGATACGTGGTATTATCTATATAATATGTGTCTACCATGTAGATAATACCTGGTATACGTACATGTCGGAACACACAAAATACACATGCACTTACCCAACACAACAGCCATAACGCCGTATACCCGTACCTCTCTTCATATGCTACGTTCGCGCTAGCTGTATATATGGGTGTCTAATTTTTTGAATCCGACTTTTTCGGTGACCCATTATTTGTCGCAAAAACACGTAGAGGCGGAGCGAATATTACCTCGTACTTAATACATTATTTGAATTGTCTCTTGGGATAGCCCCCATCTCTTAATTCAACACCCTGAAAAAAAGCAAATGTAGATCATTAGGCTAATTAACTTAAAATGTATTAATTATTCTTTTACTCAGTCGGATGAATCACGTTGACAATGCAGCGGATGACATGCAGCACAACTGGACAAGCAGATTGCAATCAAGCTATTGCTTGATTGCAGTGTCTCCGGACGCCAGTGTAATTTATTTTCACTTTTGGGGGTAATAATTACCTTTAATTAGCTGCACGAAGTATTTTAATGGATTTTCAAATCAAACAATATTACTAGCCTTTCACCAATCCTGTTGCAACAGCAGAGAACATATCTGGGGCCTATGGTTTGTCACCAGCATTACAGAAACTTAGTATTGATTATTTTTCTTAACCTGGCGTGTTTTTACTAAAACTGTAAGCGTTTTCCGGTAGTGATTTTCTATAGGCGTGGAAAGAAAATTTATTGGTTCTTAGTCTTTAGACTCAAATATAAATTTTTCAGTATAGCAGTAAGACAATTTATTGGTTTCCCTTAAACTCGGGGCCAAAGAATTTTCTATAGGTGGCTAAAGAACATTTATTGGTTCGCTTTTTAGACACAGGAATGTAATTTTCTATAGATGTCTAAAGAAATTTTATTTGTTCAGTACTTTAGTCATAGGGTACAGTGAAATTTCATAGATTTGTTGAAGACAATTTATTGGTTCCCAGTCTTAGGTTTGTGGCCATAAAATTTTGTATGGCAAAGAAAATCTAATGGTTCCCAGTCTTTAGACACAGGGCCATAGATTTTTCTAGCTGGCTGTGAGGTGTCTTTATGATTTCTATGGCTGACCATAGAGGGCCACAGGGGCTGATAGCCTGCCAGAACAATTTTCCATAGACGCATCCATAGACCGTTTTTGTATGTGGAACCATCTTCAGCTATGAGTTCTATGTGTTTCCTGCACTGAGACTTAGTTCCAATGTGTAACATTCTAGTTGGATGGCTACCTTAGCTTTTCTTAAATGCTTCGAGTTTAACTCGAAGTGATTTCAGATATATTCATTTGGACTCATTAATAATCCTTATAAGCAGAAAAAATAACAAAAACGGAGGTTTGAGCTGTGGTTATCGAGGCTATTTATCCTAACCTCAAAGCATATACGAGCTTAATTAGTTCCAGCTGCTCCAGCTTCTTGTTTCCACTCATGCTAATGTGGTCAGCACTACTAAATTGTTAAAACGTGAATGAAGGAAAAAATGTCGCGTCTACAAAGACGTGATAGTCGCGTCGTCGACACTGCGCAGGCGCCGAACGCTAACCGCGTTTTGCAGTTTGCGGGCGCCACTTGAGCGTACGCTATTTTTTGGAAAGTTCGTGTGTACACAAAGAGTATTTACGCTCTGCCGTGGCGAATTCGTGATAAGCGAGAAGTTGGCTAAAGCCTAGACGAGCACAGTTAGAAAATAACGGCTCCCATGACTGCGGTGGTGGCCGCTTTGGTGGTCGTCGTGAACGCGACGTCGGCAGTATCCTCGCGACTGTAACTTTCAATCCAGGACGACATTGTACATCTACGCAGTAGTTGCACGTCATGGACAACGACCTGGACGGGGGCTAGTGGCGAGAGTGCGCTGTGCCATCAGCAAGAAAACACCTAGCATGGGAGTGTTCCAGTACCTCGAAGCCCGGCAACATGCTCCTAAAGAAATACCGCAAGACCAGTGGCCTTCTAGGTACGAGGAGTAGATTTTTGCACCGAACGCGATGCCCATAACGGTGCACCTCCTCTGGCGAGAATTCGACCTCTACATCAAGGTCGCCGGAGATCTGGGGTCCCTACTACCACACGTTTTACCTCAACTGCTGATGCCTTAAACGTAAGCAGCATTGACATGACAAAAAAAAAGCGTTTAGAAAAGGACAAAAAACACGTCACGAACGGTCTTGGAAGACCCAGCAAGGTGGGCAACGATCGCCAGTCACTTGCAGCTCGAACGTTTCTCGGCAAACGTACGGTGTTCGAACGTGGCATGAGTTGGTGCACGAGACCTCTCTTGCCGAGACGACGCAGGGGTACACGACCTGTCGACCGCTCGCGTCGCATTCTCTATACTTGAGCTCATCTAAAGTGTTGGTTGGGACCAAAAAAAAACCATTTTGTTTCTCAGTGGACATTATTTTGTGTCTGAAATAAAAATTGTTACTGTATCTTAAAGGCGGTGCAAGCGCGAGATGTTTGGGTATTTTGGTCGCGTCGGAGAAAGGCTATTCTAAAAACTGTCTTGCGTGGTGTGCCTTAACGCAAGCGCTAAATTTAGCGCTAACGTGAGCCTAAACTGTGGGCGTTATTCTAAATAAATCCTGAAATAAGGACGCATATGACATATTACGAGCGTCCTATCAATCAGAAAATTGTTCACAGACAAACGCTAGGTACTTTTACGAGCGCTTCAGGTAGGTGACTTCATCACTACTTTGTATAAAGCAGCCAACGTGATCTGCTGCTCCAATAAATAGTCAGTTACGTCGTTGCACTGTTGAAAATTTGGCGAGTTGGTTATGCATTAAGTAACTAGAAACAGTTCGAAGACGGACAAAAGACGATAAGTGCCAGTTGCATCTAAGCATTCTCACCTCTTTCTTTGCAGGCTTCTGTTTCACATACTGTTTTTGGGGAATCATCTGGTACAATTTGAAAGAAAATGCAATTACTATCTTGATATAAGATATGAATGATTTTAATATTAGTATTGTAATTTATTTACTTATTCTCGTAACACGTGTGAAGCTGACAGGCATGAATTAGTCTACATTATACGATGCAAAAGTCTTCAAATGATACTCTGACTATATTACTCACCTAATAATGATTTTGCAGCGCTGAGTTCAGCTAACAACAAAATCAAGTAGAATCTCCAGATTGCCACCAGCTGCCGAGCATGAGGATGCACGTACTTATGCCTCGACGACCAAGGTGTACTCCTGCACATGCTTTCTGAAGATTACAAAATATGTTTGTTATTCGCATATCAAAAAGAGCTGTTTTCACCGTGACTAAGTTTTTATTTAATTACTTTTTGAAAGTCTTGCCGTATAAATGGTGCTCATATCAGTGAATTACATTTGTTTAGTGTTGTATAACACTTTCTGAGCACTGATAAAGCCGTTATTGTCCTCAATTCTCGTGCGTGGCACAAAAGCACTCACCAGACACAATATGAAATGTGGATTTTAAGCAAGGTTAGTAGTTTTAGTTGTGTATCAGCGTGACATTATGGAGCCAAAATTAAAACACGAGCTTTTCGAATGAAGCTTTATTGCTAACCTTTAGCAGTCTACTTTAGAGTAAAGACCAACCATGCTCCTTCTTTTTTTGAAAGACCTAATAACTACCTAAACGTGCAGTGCAGCAATCGACCTCAAGTCAAAATCAACGAAATGTTGGCCAAATGCAGATCAATGTGAAAATCATAACCGACCGTTCTCGTCTGAATGCAGGTTACTGTTTATATAATAAGTTTATCCGCGTAAAACCAACAGGATCAGCAATATATTACATGGAGGTTGTAAGTAAATCACGGGTTGGTCTTAATAAAATGCCACTTAAAAGAAGCAGGCTCAAAGCCCTATAAAGTAAGACTGATTCCTTCAGCAACGTGCCGGCTCTCCCAAATGTGTCTATGAAGCAAAAATTTAATAAAAAAAACATGAAAACTGTTTTTCGTCATCCGCATTCTTTTGGAATATTACCTTCTTGTGCTTGGTTCCACAATATAACGATTTCACAAAGCAAGAGTCTGCCTACGTGGCTGAGACCAGAGACAAAATAGAGGAGGTACAAAGAGGCATGTCGAGTTTCACATGTGATTTCATAGAAACGAGTTGCTATAGTGACACCGAGCGATGCCAAGGATATCACAACATCATAATAGTAGGTCAAATTTATTGTAGGCCAATTTCTTTGTGATTATTTTTACTTATCTTTGACAACAGCATTTAGACCTTCTGGTAGAAAAAATAATAAAATATAGTGCTTCTAACAAATTACACTTAGGTAACTGGTGTGAATCAGTGTTTGGAAAGCTTGATAACAAATTATGATCGGGAACCAGACGCAACAGTTTGCAAGCCTTGTGATTGCTCTTTCACTTTCGTCAGCATTGACTCGCCAATATGGGAAAAGCTATCGGATACGCTCGATCATATTATCAAGGCTCTAGAACTCAGAAAAATATTTTTACTGTAAGTTAAGACAGGGTTTTTTAAACAAAAGTATTCGTTTGTCATATAAAACCATTCAATAGAACGGCCCGAAATTTAAGAGCTGCTGCGGCCGCAGCTGCTCGGAACCAAGCTTAATCATACTTCACAACTGCCACAGAAAGAGTTGCATTCATCTAGTTAAATGTAACAAGGTATATGACAAAGTCTATGTTTAGGTAAAAGTTGTCGTAGTTGCTTTCGTGAAAAGACCAGAAAAGGTACCTAAGATGCGCCTGGTAAAAATAAAACCCCATTATTTTTTATTTTAGTACCTACACTCTAAGTGGAAAAAAGGGGGAAAAAGGTAGCAACGGCGCGTTTTCCTCCATTCTACTGACGCGCCCTCGAGCGAACACGAGAAGAAGGGAGGAACGAGTGCGTTTTTCTCCTTCGCCAGGCAGACGGATTAAAGGGGGACTCGAGCGGCCTTGGGGAGCTACTTTTGCGTGCGATTGGCGTTAAGGAAGTGTCAGTGAATGAGTATCTTCAGTTTTAGAAGGCAGAACCGCCTATTAATCACGCAGGAATAAAATACGTGCGGACTCTTTTCTGTACTTGCGAGGACCAATGAAATTATCGTATGTTTGAAAATTTTGGCGGCCTTTCTTTCCCCGCTGCGTTGGAAACAACCGCAGCGGCAGACCAATCACAGGTCGAGGAGAACTGGTGGCGCGCGTTGCATGCCGGTCGTGCCAGTCGCGGGCCGGCTTCTTCTCTGCGAACATGGCGTCGGTGGTGATCGTTGGCGTGGTCGGCGTGGTGGAAGCTCATCGTTCCGCATAAAAGCGCTATCCTTGACTGTGAATTTTCGTCGTGTGTCGCTATGATAACCCAGCACGTACTAGAAGGGAAGATCCACCTACTCGTGCGGCGATGTCGTGGCGGCACTCTCAAGACAGCAGAAACGCCCGTGCCGTCGTGTTTATTTACTTCGACTACAGTGGTGCTTTCTAAGCATTTGTGTCCTCGAACATCGCCCGGATTTCTTATTTGGCGCATTTCATGCGTGTGCTCAAGTTCAAGGTATTACTGGCGCGTACCGTATAAAGGATGCGAATTTTCACGCGTTTTCATCACCGGAGAAAAGTGATTAGTGTTAGCAATCCTGAACGCTCGCAACGTCTATCTGATCACGAAATCATATTTCTACGTTGCTATATCGCTGCTAAGATTACATTGTCTTTTATAATCGTAGAAAAGGCGTGTGGCGATATTTGTACTATTGTAATGTCGTGTATTAGAGTCGTGATCGTCCAAGACGGCGTACTGCATCTTTTTATTTTCTTTTTTTCATCCACCGTAGCCTGCAAGCCTATCAAGAAAAAATAATAATAAAGCTTTTGGCTATAGAAAACTGTCTGTCTATATTCTGTTACGGCATTGAGTAGCAGTGCGTCCCCTTTTTAGAGGGGCCGCTGAAACAGCTGACGGCGGCGTATAGAAGCGGTCGCCGTGCTGACCACCCGCTGCGCTTGTTGTAGCGGTCGTTCCGGTCGCTCCGGTTGCAACGGACGCAGTCGTAAATACGCGCTCGTTGCACATGTCTGAACCAGCCTTCCCTCCGTCCTCCCGAGGCGAAAGTCAACGTGGCGACATCGCTTGACATCACGTACCAGAGGTAACGCTGCGATGTCAAACGTTGGTTTGGTTAGGACTTGCCCAAACCGCAAAACGCCCGAAAAGGTCTGCGTTTCGTCGTCCTCGGAACCCGAACATGACTCCGAAGCGCTGCTATCGTCCACATCGCACGTCGGAGTGGCGTCATAGGAAATCATCCCCAGGTCGGCTGTCCGCCGAAGAATTTCAACCTCTAACGGCGTCAGGTCCTCGAGCGTAGAGAACTCCGCCATGATCGAAGCTCGAATGACAAAGAGGTTCGGCCGATGCGGCTACCTCGGGATCACTGCGCGACGGAACGTCGTCCAACGCCATTGGCCCGAGATCCTTTTGATAAGCGTGCGAGGACCAATGAGAGTGGTTTCGTTTTCGGATGGATCCGAGGTTTGGCGGCCTTCAATTACATTTTTATTAAAGAAATAATCACCGTATGACTATACTTTTTGGTTTTTAGGGATACTTAGGGCGTCTAAATTCAGCTGTCATCATCAAAACACGAACTCAAAAACCACTTGAGTGTCCCTGACGGATTTCGCCTTACCTTCTCACCTTCTTCAAATTGGTTTTCGAGCACGTCGCGCTCGTTGTTTAATAACTGTTGGTAGTTCACTGAGCTTCAGCGCTAGCGAAGGCCGCCTGTAATTCCATCACCCACTCCAAACGTGCAGAGGCATTTGGCTGCATCGATGTTTTTACCGCTAATTTTATTATACGAGCAAGCGAAGCCGCTAGAAACACAGCGAGGTTCCGGAGCAGTGACATCAGGGCTACGCACACTGGGCTAAGATGGCCGCCTCCGGGTTGCGGAAGGACGTGTAAATGTTGACGACGTTTTGAAAACCGCGGAAACTGCGTCCAAGACAGGAGATTTTTGCAGCCTGACCTGGGTACTCCTGTGCTGAGCTGGTTCTGACTTCCGATGTTGAGTGCTAAACGGAAATCAACGGAATTCTGTATTTCTGCGTGCCAGCCACATAGCAAGCATCACGCGATGGCTGTGTTGTGCGTTATGAACAGAATACTGGAATTATCGTCGATGTGACCGTGTGTTCGCGTATCAGTGATGTAACAACAAGATGAGATGACGTAAACTGTCGGGCATTGGTGCTGCTGAGTCGGGCTGTAATCAAAAGGGCGATGTGCTAAGGTTGACATTCCGCTCTACATTAATGAGCTTGGTACACGCTTACCGCTTGAGGGATTACGTTTCACTGATTGACCTGCGGATAGCCGTGCTGGAACGCTGGTCTGAACCATAGCTCCTATCGTACAGTGGCTAATGTGACTGCCGTCTGCGATGTTCTGTTGTCTCCAAACCAAGAGCGATTCCGCTCTATGGAAAGGCTGAACAGTATGGAAATTTGACAGATAGTACGTTTATTTACAGTTTCGAAATTTAGGATTAAGAAAATATGGTAGTGTAAAATCGCCCCCCCATAAAGAAGGCTATTCCTTATTTTCTTGTTTGATTAGTATGCGGTTCCTGGAAAAACTGCCCTCCAAGTGGAGCGCTGGGATGAGCGATAGAAGTTTGTGAGCTCACCATCGCGTAGCTCCGTACGCTTAATACCCACATGCAAATCGCGGCTTTGACTGCATTCAAGTTGATCAAAGCGGATTTCTGTGTCCGTGAAGCATCGCTTACGAGCTGAGTGAATACCGTCTCTTCCGAGGTTAATTCAAAGACGACGATCGCAGCCGCACGCGAACAGCTCAAAATAGAAAAATAAATAATACAGTAGAAAAACTGGCTATGACGTGCCGTGCGGAGAGCCAAACACACGGCTTGGGACCGGATTGGAGCGGCTTGTTTTTGCTTTCAAATAGGTGCGGCATGAGCGTTTACTTTTCACAAGAGTTCCATCCCATGAGAAGATCAAAATAATCTCAGAGTTATGACATTACTGACAAAAATACTTTTAGCCTTTCCATTCTGGTGAAGAAGGAAGAGCAGAGGAGCTGTCGCTTCTATTTTCGGCGGCGGCTTTCGAGGCGAGCGATGTGCTCTTCTTTCGCAAGAGAATCTGAAGCGCTCGACGCAGTGGAACTCAAAACGACAGCGGCTTCGCGGCGGTTGCGGACCCATTCGCGCTGCTGCGTACGTCGCCGCTCCTTCCGCACCCGGTCTTCTTTCCCCTGAAGAAAGAGCACGCGGCCGACCCATCGTGAGTCCAATATCGCAACTGATAAGAACGTAGGAAACAGCGCGCAAAAACAGAGGAGGACGAAGAATAAACACACGGGAGGAGCCCTACGCTCGTCACGTGTGTTTCTTCTTCGTCCTCGTCTGCTCTTCGCGCTGTTTCCTCACGATGAATTCCCACCAACTTCCCCAACTATCCATTCTTCTATGATAGCTGGAAAGGTTGGCGCCATCTATGAGCGACGGCGGCAACCGGACTGGTTGTCCGGCTGCCACCGTCGCTCATAGATGGCGGATAGCGTTGATCAGAGTTTTGTGTAGTTTTGTGACGAAATTTGTTTGGTACCGGACACGAAACTGGGGAAACTAGCCCTTAGCAGCTCCGCTGTACAAAATCAACATGCTGGGAATATTGATTATTGCTTAAGTGGCCACCGAGAATTTCCACACCTTCAATACGACGAGTATAAAAATTCAAAAGCAGGAGAGCTCGGAAGTAGTTATTGGGTAAGTGTGATGGTGTATTGACGTTTCTTCGTGGAGTGCATGTGTATGTGTCTGTGCTCAATGTATATGTTAAACTGATGCTTGTAGTATGTGCGTAATATATCTAACAGTGTGTATAACAAAGGTGCCCGAAGGGCTCGAAGCGCAATGGTGGCGTGAGCAAGCAAAAATATTTTTGTAGCACATGAATTGGGCGGTACCTAGCGCCACCTAGCCTAGCTACTTGCAAGTTACTCCGCTTGACCCTGCCATCGTGGTGGCAAGCGATTTAACCTTCTTTCACTCTTCGCGATAATTTCTGGTTACTCCACAACAATGATCCACGCTGCTTCGAATTTGCTCCTTTGAGAGGCGGCTTTTGGTTTCTCGAATGGTTTACCACTCATTCGGGATGCTTGCAGTTGACCGAAGGAATTGGGGCTCGATGAATAGTAAAGGTAAGGCGTAAAGTGCGTGAAATAATTGGGTATGGGTTGTCTCTGTTTAACATCCCGGTGCTGACGACGAGACATACCGAAGGAGTGCTTTCGAAAGGCCAGTTTCTTTACCCTGGGGGGGGGAGGGCGGGGGGGAGGAGTTGGCTTTGGAAATATATACAGTTGGCGGCAAGCTCGTGTTGCCCTTTATGTGCTGCCTCTCGCCCTGTACAATAGACATAGCGTCCTCGTCAAGCCTAACTGAGCTTGCGTTTGCTCGATTCGGGGCCACCATATTGAGATGCAGAGACGGGAAGAACTTTGCTTCTCTGCTTTCAGGCACTTGGCCAAACTAATAATTAGTCTACTATGAACTCGTTGGCAAATTTCTGTATACAATTCTAAGCAGCAATTATAGATCAATGCTATGCCCTGGCTATAAGCTTGGTGTAAAACATTTTAGAACTTCGTTATTTTAATTTTATGCCCAAACATCGATAGACTGGAAACACCTTCACGCCTCGATTTACTAACATCACTGACTTTGTTTTGTTTGAAAATATGTTCACTAATATGTGCACTTTGTAGTTATTATTATATCGCTTTCAATCTACAACGTACTTACCTCTGAGGGGTATTTGAAATAAATAAATAAATGCAAAAATGAATTAATAAACTAATGTTGTGAAGCTAATATCGCTCTCCCACTGGTACTTGTATGAACCATCCAATTCAATATAAATCATAATATCAAGACACTGATGACTGTTATATTGCCAAATATCCCGATTACAGCAAATCGGCTTGGCAAAGAATCCAAGCAGGGGAGTGTGATTATCCTTCGTTTCACCTTAAGTTCGAGAGCAGCAATCGCCACGAGGCGACAAGGCTAATCAAGCAATGCGAAAAGCGCAACGTCATGGCATTCATCATTGTTTTCTGAATGCATTATCATCAACTCAAACCTATGATGTGTAGTAAATGTGCCGGGGCTCTGTCTTTCAAGTGTACGCGCCGGCGTTTGCGTGTTCTCTGTTCTTGAACTGCGCTCGGTTTTTTGGCTATCATTTCAATATGGTGGGAGAAAATTCACCGATTGCATTTTAAGTTGAGATAGTGTAAAATTAATTTAATTAAGAGATGAAGCACTTACTGTTTGTCCCTCTCCCTCTTAATTGTGATTTACTACACTTAGTGGCGAGCAGTACTGTATCCTCTCCTGAACCACAACAATATATTAAAATGTCGAGTTTATACAGAGCCACACAGATTTATGCAAACAATCATAGAAATAGCTGTTAAAGTAAAGAGCTGCAACTAAAAAGGGGGATGGTTGTTTGTTTTTCTTTCTTTGATAGCAGTTGGTGGACACAGTGAATTATGTTCATAAAACGATTGATCATTATACTTCATTATTATGCGTTCTTCATTCGTGAAACAATGACATTGAAGACTGACTCAAACTAGAATAAATGTTGGAAGGCATAGAAACCTGTATGAGATATAACAACACAATCCTTGACCTTGAGCTATCACAACGACTAAAGGCAAAGCATTTTCTGAACTTCGAAACACAAGTGGATGCATGACAGGTTGGTCACTGACGCGGCTGGTCTGATGGAACAAAGGGTGCCAAAGAGAAAATTGTACTTTATTTTATACAGTTATGTCTTGTGAACATGGACGCCTCAATTTTCTTACAAAAACAATCTATAGTGCGGCTCGTCCACAATAAGGAAACAAGTGCCAAAGCGCACATATTAACAAGCTTAGCAACGGCAATAATTACATGTAAAGATGGTTGATGAAAGTCAGGTTAAAAAAGGAGGACGAAGAAAGCAGCAAGTATGACAGAACGTATTTAAAGACCCGACAAAATTTGTTACTTGAAACGTAAGATGAAAAAAAAATACAATTCTAATCACATCTTCATGAGAAAATATCCTTAACACAAACACTCGTTATTCCGTGCGCCGTAATCAGGCAAAACATGATGTCACGTTGTGTCAATATTATCGGACACTTCATAGAAGATTCCAGGAGCGTCAGTTCTTTTGGGCAACCAACAGATGGATTGCTACACAGCCCCCCCCCCAAATGAAATGTAAACAGTCCCTACAATGGAAAGTTAGGCCACCCACCGTGACTTTGAGCAAATACGTATACTCCGGAGTCTGTCGTTCAGACAACTCCCTGTCTGCCAATGTAGAACTTTCCACATGACAGGGGCATGCGGTACACAACACACAAAGCGCATAACAAAAACGGTTTTGCGTGTTTTTTGGTGCACCTGACCTTCTCAAGCTTTTTAGCTCTTGCACCAAGTCTAGCACAAATTTGGTTATTTCGTTGTAGGGCTAGCAAACCATAGGCACTCCGAAACTGACTTCTAACCTTTTTCAGGTTGTGGGGAACCCGTGGATGTGCAGGACCACCGCCATTTGCTTTTTTGTCAAAATCAATACTTCTCCTCTCAGTACCTTTAACACTTTTCAAGAAGAGAGCTCGCCACCACCGTCAACAATGCTTTGCAGGTACCCCCTTGCGCTGAGTCTCTTGACCTGAGACATGGAAACGTAGATCATGATATGTGGGCATGACTTCGCCGGTGCCAAGCCAGAAACGAAACGAGCGGATGCCCCTTTCACCACTTTTGAATTGGCTGACCAGTCCAGGTCTGGTTTCTTCAACCGGTGACTCAAATGACCAACGTGCGTGCTCATCCCCAGGCACAAGACTGATCCAAGAACTGTAGAACCCCCTCTCTTTGATTTCTCGAATGTAAAACTGAGGCCACTCCCACACTTATTAAGTACATCCAAGACGAAATCACGCGCTGTATCTCCTTCCATTATTTTATGAACCACTAGAATATTATCCACGTATGAAAACACCGTTTCAAATGATAAATTTATTTGCGAGTTCAGTTCCGTCCTGTCATTTTTCTACTTTTCTTCGGCACCTTATTTAAACCTGATTTTCATCAACCATGTTCAATTATTACCAAGTGACCCAGTATACAACTTTGATGCAATAATTACACGGTGTATGTAGCTAAAAATGACAAGACGTGGGTTTGTAGCGACAATTTAGAGCCTACTTTTTTGTGCAGTAAGTGCAACACGTCCGGTACCTAAAGTGCAGGTTCTCCCTGCTCTTCGAGCTCAAAGTAAGTGAGGGCTGTTTTTAAGCGGCGGCGAGCTGCAGGTTGAGTTGCGGTCGGTCTCTCGTCTTCTTCGTCAGCTACTTTTGTCGGTGCAGAAGTTGTCTTCCGAATTGATGTTCTTGAGGAGGGCATCCGCTAGAAGCTCAAGGATCTGCTCATCGGTCCACGGCTCCCAGGGGATGGCGTTTTCGTCTATTTCCAAGAGTGACTATGCGTCTTCACCGGGGTTCATTTTGCCCAGCTGTCGATGTGCTTCGGCGAGTGGAAGATCATTAGTCTGGTCTTCTTTTCCATAGCAGTGCTGTAGACAAGAATTCCTGCGTGCCGCCAGCAGTTCACTATAATCTGAGGCGTCACCGAGTCGTACGTTCTCTTCAGCTTCTGGAGACACCACCTCAAATCAAAAGTTTGTGGTTCAATCTCTTCAGCACAAACGATTAAATGTCGCACATGTTTACTTCTGTCGTGCGCTTTAACCGACCGGATGATTTTTGCGTCTAAGGGCTGTATTTTGAGTGGAAGGGAGATCGCTGTCAGGTTCTCACTACGCCGCTACAAAACGGCATGATGTGTTACCAACCTCCGGAAACGGCTGTCCTCTTCTCAGGTTACAAGAAATGGTAAAATTCTGTCAGGAAGCTTTTAAATATCTTGCTTGTCATCCATGATTTCTTGTTTTAATTGTAGAAACAATAACAGTTTAAGTCAAACGTCTTTCCAAAACACCATGGTTGCTCCGCCTCCGCCAGGACAATCGGCTTCCACTTAGGTTCCGCTTGCGCTGCGTAGTAATCGCACCAGTTCTTCGTTTGCTTCGTTTCGCACTAGACATAAAATCCAGATTCAGAAGGTTGCAAGTAGGAGCTTATCTTGTAGAAAAAGTCACTTTCATCAAACTGCGAATGTCCTCTGGAGAAGGCTTAGCTATGCATACGTATGTAAGATGTTTCAGAGGAACAGCTAGGATGTTAAGTAAAACACTTATGACTCCATGTTTAAAAAGCTTTTAGAAAAAAAAGGTCAGTATGGCGCCAAACTAGTTTTGCCATGTCTCGCAGCATCTAATCGCTCACAACAGCGCCCATAGAAAGCATTTGAATGAACCATATATTGACGGCTTTCTCCGGCTACTCGAATTCGAATTGCTCGCTGTCGGCAGGAAGTGCCAATGGCTGTTACCAGGCTCATCCACTTGTCAGAGTCTTTCAGAATTGTATGAATTGTCGATTTCGGAAACTCAATGACGGTTTTATTTTTACTTTTTTTTGGGGGGGGGGGGCGCTTTAGTATTTTACATAGTGCACAGTTGCGAAACTGCCTCACTTTTGAATTTGCAATATTATTTTTAGTTGAGCAAGAAATTAATTTTGTTTAGCTTTGACGCTTTCATTGGTCTCTTATCGCTTTCGCTTCTCGTCTGACATTGTGTGCTAAGCTGTTC
>JAZHYW010051779.1:0-16123 GCA_037355805.1 Ixodes ricinus
TATACATCGTCATTATCGTCAGTTGCATAAGTGTGTTGAACCGCAGGAAGGCGCCTTCAGAAAGGTATGCCTTCAGAGTGTACTTTTCTGTCCCTCCATCATTGTTCTGGCGTTTCGCAACCTTCCAGCGTGCACCCGCACTCGAGACGAGGAACAACGGGTGTGGGCTGGGAAACAGGTGTAAACAACTTTTCGATATGCTCCTGCTTCTCGGTTAAAGCAGAGCATGTTGTAATTATGATTAATTAAACTATAAGAATAAACATACGGAGGACGTTCGCAGACAACGGCACTCTTTGGTTGTCTGCAGAACGTCCTCAGTGTTTTTATTCTATCTAGATTACAGTATACTTCTGTCCGTCACTAACCCTAGTCGTTTCCTTCACGAGAAAAACAGGATTGAAGAAATGCACAACCACCCGACGGGGAAATACAGCTGTCACGCACGCAGCGGTGAAAAGCGAAACGCCGCTTTGTTTGAGTTTATCTCGCAGCAAGGTTACCGGCAGCAATGTGCCGCCACTTTCGCAACATTATGATCACGGGAAGTATGTTGCGTCGTAACTCTCTCCTTCAAAGTAAAGAATTCGCACTTATATAGCCCCTTTTACTGTTTACAAACGTGAACCGCTGCTTCCGTCCCGTGCTACTTCCGGTCGCTCCGTCTTCTCGCAAGCATGTCGAACTTGTTTATGACACTCAGTCCTTAGAAATCATAAGTAGCACGCAAGGACAACACAGTTGGGGATTGCTAAGGCCTTCGTTGCTTGCGATCTAAAGTCTTGGAGGAGACAAGTGTTGGCCAAGAAGAATATACGAAAATTTTGAACAGATCTCGCTACTTTCTTGGGCTACTTTCGGCGTGCCACGCCTGAGAGAATTTGTCGGTCAAATGTTCCCCCCACGTGACGTTTCCAAAGCAGCGGTGTTGGGTTGAGGACGAGGAACCAAACCTATCAGTGGTATACGGTGGCGCAACATGTTCCAATGAGCCAGCAAGCGTCCGGTGCGCGAGCACATGCACCGACGATGATATCATCCATATCCCCCATTGAAGCTAATAAGCTTTGAAATGGGGACCTGATGGTTATTCTAGTACGCGGGGTCAGTACCCTCGCAAGTGGGCTCATTTTCGTCTTCTGCGCATGAGAAAGGAAGTAGCGGTGACGTCAGAACGCCGAGCCCTGATTGGCTGATCGCGGTCCCCTATCTGAGCGTCGTCTGCTCCTTTGCAACAACGTCTGCTCGCAACGTCGTCTGCGTCTGTCTTACCTTTCCTGCGACTTTCGGAAGTGCAGGTCTTTACTGAGCGAGCTCGACTTCGCCTTTCAGAGAGGGCAGACGAAATAACTCGAGCGGTTCGTTGTTTTTGTCGAACAACTAGCAGACGCGCATCAAGGAGGGAAGTCAAAGTACTCACTGGCGAGGTGTCCCGAGACGCCGAGGTTTGTTTGCTAAGAACCGAGTGAGCGTGTGTAGTGTCCGCAAGTTCCCTCCCAAATACTTTTTCCCCCTTTCGTGTGCGGCAAGACTCCTCATTCTTTAACGGCGTCGGCGGGTTGGCGCAGTTAACGTCGTCTGCTTTACGTCTGCTAGTCAAAGCGATGGCTCCTTTACCTTTCCTGCGTCTGTCGGATATTCACCGCTTTTTCACCGGCGAGAGTCACCGTTGCCTCGGAAAACAAGGAGATGACAAGAGGAAGAGATTGACCTCTTAATCTAAAATTGAGGTCAGTGATCACAGTATAATACGGGAAGGGTTCACAAGGGTCGCGCGGGCACATTCCATTCAGCACGCCAGCCGGTCGTGGGCAGACGGTCACCGAGTCGGAGTGGCTGCGAGGCCTATCTGCCGAGTTCGCTTGGTCGGTGTCGGTGGAATCGTGGCCGTTGGAGCTTTTCCCGGTGTTTGTGGATCCAGCGTTCTTGTTCGTCGTGGTCTGGTTCAAGTACTTTTTACTTTTTTCTTGCTGCTTGAAGTCGGGACGCGGAGAAGCGCACGTAGAAAAATAAACGTCCGTTGGTCGTCGCGACCGCGACGCTGTCGGCCATGCTGATTTGATCGTAACAAGTGCGTAGCTTCGGAGCTGTCGTAGGATTTTGTCGTAACCTGCGCAAAACTTACGAAAATTTCGGTTCGTGAATACGAATTTGTTTTTAAGTTTTTGTCTTACGCATATTTTTGGCGTAAGATAGTTTCGTGAATCTGGCCTCTGCACTTGCAAAAGTCGCAGGAAAGGTAAGACAGACGCAGACGACGTTGCGAGCAGACGACGTTGCAAAGGAGCAGACGACGCTCAGATAGGGGACCGCGATCAGCCAATCAGGGCTCGGCGTTCTGACGTCAGCCTCCGCTACTCCCCTGCGCGAGAAGTGCAGACCTTAAGCCCTCCGCATAGCGCAAGACCTCGTTATATGCTCTTTGTTCCTATAGCCCAGATACCGTTTCTGAGCCGGAATATCTTGTAGTTTCGCCATCAGCGATAACAAGTGCACGTGCCGCTGTGAGCTGGTCATCGTCATGCATTGGCAAGAAGTTGGGACAGAGAAGTGGGAGTTCTTGAAACGCGTTGATGCGTGACACTCAACGCATATTAAAGTCGATAGCGCTAAGGACCTCAGTGTCCCAACCTTCGGTCGATAGGGCTGCATGACCTCGCAACCACATGACCCTCGCGCGTGGAATCGGCAAATTTATTTATTTGCTGCATTTCAGTACCCTCAAGGCCCTGGGGCATTACAGAGGGGAGTGGTACAAGACAAAAATTGAAATACAAACAATATACAAACACTAAAAGCCAAGCACTAAAAATGTTAAAAAAAATTTGTAAACAAGTTAAGAAATTTATACAACGAGGCAAACAAACAAAGAAAAATATTAACACAGGTAGGCAGTCACCGCACTTTTAAACAAGTCAGAGGACGGTATGTCTACTAATTGCGCGGGAAGGCGATTCCACTCTGAAGATGTTTTGGGAATAAAAGAGTTATAATAGGCTGATGTAATGCAATGAGGAATTCCGACCTTAAATTGATGATCTACGCGCGGCGAGATGTAAACAGGATTTAACATTAGTTTGTTTTTTAGAAAAGTATTGGAATGATAAATTTTATAAAAAAGACACAAACGAGATATTTTTCGGCGTAAAGAAAGAGCAGGAAGTGATAAATTAGTTTTCATAGTTGAGACACTAGATGTGCGATGATAGTTAGTCAATATAAAACGGGCACCGCGATTCTGTAGGGCTTCAAGATCAGTCACGAGAGTTGAAAGACCCGGATCCCAGATTGCTGCGGCATAGTCTAGTTTGGAACGGACAAGGGTTTTATACATTAGTAGTTTTAGGGACACTGGGGCTAACCTAAAGTTTCTCTTTAGGTAACCAAGCATGGAGTTAGCGTTGGCGATAATGTGGTCAGTATGAGTTTTCCAAGACATGTTAGAAGTGATGTGTACCCCAAGGTACTTATAGCATGGTACAGTTACAAGAGGAATCTCAAAAATTGAGTAAATAGAAGATATAGTGCTTCGACGGGAGATATTCATCGCTTTACATTTGTTAGTATTAAGGGACATTTGCCATAAATCACACCAATCAGCCACAGCTTGTAAGTCATTTTGAAGAAGGGTGATGTCAGTAGTATTAGTGACTTCGCGATAAATTACACAATCATCAGCGAAAAGGCTAATAGATGATGATACACACAGTGGTAAGTCATTTACATAAATTAGAAACAACAGGGGCCCCAAGACAGACCCTTGTGGAACACCAGAAGTAACAGGTTTCATAGAAGAATTTACATTGTTAGCATGAACGAACTGAGAACGATTAGTTAAAAAACATGTTATCCAAGACAGCACGTTAGGATCGAGATTGAGTTGACTGAGTTTAAAGAGTAAACGTTTATGAGGAACTTTGTCGAAAGCTTTGCAGAAATCTAAAAAAACACAGTCAATCTGGGATCCACGGTCAAGTATGGAAAGCACATCATTAGTGAAGGTCAGTAGTTGAGTCTCACATGAAAGGGATTTACGAAAGCCATGTTGGGATGGAGAAAAGAAGGAATTAGAGTCCAAGTAGTTAACCAAATGAGTGAATATTATATGCTCTAAAAGTTTACAAGGTGTGCTGATTAAGGAAATGGGGCGATAGTTAAGAGGACTCTGTTTATCGCCTTGTTTATGGAGTGGAATCACCTTCCCTATTTTCCACTCCCCAGGCAATACACCAGATGCAAGCGATTGCTCAAAAATTTTAAAAAGGTAAATTGCGATATTATTTTTAGTATTCTTAAGGAGTGTGGAGGTGACATTGTCAACTCCAAAAGACGAAGATGTTTTTAAGTTATCAACCAACTTTACAATTCCGTCATAGTCAATTACAAGAGGATCCATAGGCAAAAAGTTATAATTAGGGTACACAGGGTGGCAGCAATCATCATCAACACAGAACGCTTTTACAAAAATGTCATTTAAAATGGAGGCACAATGGTCATTTGGAATAACAACACCATTATTAGTGAGCGAGATATCATTCGTTTTGTTTCCATTCATAACACGCCAAAACTGTTTAGGACTGTTAAGTAACATGGAGGGTAAGGTCACATTAAAAAATGTTAGTTTAGCGTCCTTGATGGCTAGTTTATAAACATCCTCAGCTGCGTAATAAATTTCCCAACGTGCATCACTACAAGAAAGCTTTGCAGAACGGAACAAACGTTTCTTTTTGTTGTTAAGGCGCTTAAGTGTTACATTAAACCATGGAGACAATGAATTTGTTTTGATGGACCTATATGGAATGAATAAGTTAATTAGAGATTCTAATTTATTTTTAAATATGGACCAATTGCTTTCAACTGAGCGTTCAGAAAAATTAGGAAGGAATTCGTCAAGGAAGCTAGCTAATTCGTTATTTATAGCACCAAAATTTGCTTTACTATAGTCAAAGAAATGTTTTGTTGACTTACTAGCATCAGACATTGGTGTAAGTAACGAGAAATGTATAATGGAGTGATCGCTAATACCCGGTAAGTAGGATATGGAAGAGGCAAGGTTAGAGTCAGAGGAGAAAATGAGATCTAGTACAGTGGCCGAAGACACAGTGACTCTAGTAGGTTCAGTAACAAGTTGCGTTAATGAAAAATCCAAGCAAAGATTGAGGAAATCAGAGTAAATTGCAGAATTGCAAGTGGTAGTTGGGAATGCTCCTGACCAGTCGATCAGGGGCAGATTGAAATCGCCAAGTAAAAATAAAGGTGAAAACGGAAACCTAGATGTAATTGTGCATAACGCATCATGCAGGGCAGAACAAAAAGTTGTGGACGCATTAGGCGGACGATAACAGGCACACAAAATAACATTTCTATGGGCAGAGATTAAACGCACGCAAACCAGTTCAAGCTCGGTGTTAATACTTATTTGGTAACATTCCAGATTTACATTCACTGCGATTAGAACCCCACCCCCGCCTATCAGTTCGGTCACAGCGATAAAACCTATAACACTGAACACAATCAAAAATTTCATTATCGCGAATAACACTCGAAAGCCAAGTTTCTGTAAGAATAACAACGTCACCCGACGCCGCGTCGGGTGACGTTACTGCCTAAATAGCCCACAAAGCTCATTGATTAAAACAAGACATGTAATGTCTTGTTTTCACATGTTTCAGATTATTTCACTTCATAAAGTAATTCATTTGCCATAAAGAAAAATTTGAAAAATTTCAGGCGGGATTTGAAGTTTGAACTTACGACCC
Organism: Ixodes ricinus; assembly: GCA_037355805.1. Lineage (NCBI taxonomy): Eukaryota > Metazoa > Arthropoda > Arachnida > Ixodida > Ixodidae > Ixodes > Ixodes ricinus. The sequence continues at coordinate 5,760 of JAZHYW010051779.1, forward strand.
TTCGGTTGCGAGACAGACACGCTGCTTGACTAGGCCACGCAAGGCACGCTTTGCGCGGCGAACGTTTTACTCTTAAAAGCAATGAAGCTGAAGAGGTTCTCGAAAAAAGGCGAGTTAGAGGTGAATTCTAGAGTATTTTTATCCCGTGAATCTGAATATCGCGAAGATGTAACGAAACGCGAGAAAACACGAAAACCGTCCGACCAGTCGCTACGTCGTACGCAGATCTTTGGGCCGCCAAGCGCGCACGCTCGTGTGGACAGCGAGTGCAGTTCAAGCCTGCAGTTGCCGCAAAGCCTTTATTTTCGGCGGCCCTTAATAGGGGAGTTTTCGTAGACCGCGTTCTCCCTCCACTAATAGCGAGTTCGTTTCACACGCACTGGCACCGTTCGAGTTCTCTCCCAGAATGCATCGCACTCGCAGAGTGTTGCACGGAGAACTGGACTCAAACGAACTCGCCAAATGCACCGAGTGCAGAAGACTGATGCTGCCGCCATCTATGTTGTAGAAAAGGTACCGACCTCAAACCGAAACTAGCGCCTTTCTGTTCGGAGTGATGGGTGGGGATGCGAGAGTGCAGTCACTACCAACGTTTATCTACAAACGTTGAACGCTGCAACCTGTAGTTTATAGTTGCGATGACTTCAAGCAACTCGGCTGCCGTAGAGATAGTTACAGACGGCGTAAATTTCCGCACCCAGCTGTCTACAAAGCAGCTGGTTGCGATCTTTCAATTCTTATAACCGTTTACACTGAAGAAAACTGATGAAGCTGTCCGAGCAGAAGCTTGATCCGTTTGAGCATGGTATTATGCGTGAACCACTGAAAGGGTACGGCTTAAAACTAGTCTGTTGGAATATCCAGCAAACCTTTTCGTGGGACTTTCGATTTCGATCGTCATTAGAGGTGGATCTGATATTAGCCTTGGTGAGGACGTCGAGAACGAGAGCTTTCTCGAACAAAATACGACGGGGCAAGTTGGCTGACGTAGGTAAATGTTAAACATGATGATGTTGCCCAAGCCTCGGGTAGAGTCACTATGTTTAGCTTTCTCTGATGCTTATTGGGCAGTCAGAGGTTTCTGCTGGGGAGTTTTGTCGACAAATGTTCAATTTTTCACCCGCACACGGATGGTGATAAACATCTCGGAAGCCGCTGATGCGTTTGTTCTGAGCATTTCTTGACACACTGGTATATTTCAGCGTCTGTACGGCAACAGAGCGACTTAAAACCTGCAAATAAAGCACGGGATGTCAATTGCTTCCTTCATGAAATAGCAGACGCTCACAATTCAAGCTCGCGTTTGATTCCGTTGCCCGCGGGACGCGATTTCTATCAGAAAATCTACTTTTTTCCCTTTCGGTTCCGCGACACATCGTAGCAGACGAACCCTCGTCGTCTGCTCCCGCTCCTCGCCGGCCTCGCCGGAGCGAGGCATGACGGGATTGCATTTTGGCGCACGCCCGATTTTCTCGGTGCAGCGAGTGCATGCACGCGTGGGGTGCCGCCGCTGAAACGAACTCGGAGAGTGCAACCACTCGTGGAGTGCCTGCCGAAACGAACTCGCTTTACGCCGCGAGTGGGCACGCGTGGACACGAGTGCCGTGAAACGAATCCCGCTATAAGCTCCGCTAAGCCCTCCGCACCAGAAGAAGCCGCTACCGGGCGCCTGCGCGCACAATGGCCTTGGCTGTAGAAACCCGGATCTCGTAGCGGATCGCGGAAGCGTTGCGGGACAGCGGAAACGATCTGCGCTGACTCCCTGATTTTTCGTGAACTGGGCAGCGGGGTCACATTTGCGAACATTAAATTTCGTGATTTCTAAAGGCTGGAATTAGCCTCCACGGACAGTAGAAATATTCGCGTCCACTAAAGTTCGCGAATTTTACGACTCGCGAAGTTCGCGGAAATTAGGGACTCGTGAACATTAAGGGTTTTATATTATATTCCCTCGCACTGACACCACTCATGACGTCTTTTTCTGGCCTTTTTGAAAATAGCAAGAGTCCGGGTACATAGCTTTGATAGGCGCTGAAGATGCGCGAGAGCGGAGGTTCCAGAAAACTCAGCATGGGTACGTCACGCTCCGGGAAAGAGGGGCTTCAACGGTACTTTAAAAAATATTTTCTGCAACCACCGTGCATCAAATTGAAAAAAAAAATAAAAGATCTCGATATTATTTTTTAAATGCAGAACGTCCTCCAAGTTTTTTAATCATACCGATGTTTTCAAGAGGTTTAACATCCCAGCATGCGTTAACGACTCAAGTGTGTATTGGCGATTTCCTCCCAATGCCCGTGCAGAAGGAGTTTCCTAAGAGAGCTTGTTGCCGTGGCCCAGGTGAAGGCGGCCGTGCACGCCACGCTGTTCGTGGGCCTGACGGCGGGCGTCCTGCTCGTCTTCCTCTGGCAAGAGACCGTGGCCGGCCACAGCGTCGCCTTCATCGCACTCGCCTTCTTCCTCTCCATGGTGGACTGCACCAGCTCCGTGCTCTACATGCCCTTCATGGCGCGCTACCCGCAGCAGTTCCTCTTCTGGTAACAATCTCAAACGATAGGCTCCTGGGGAGAGGAGGGCTGCACATAAAACGAGATCTTTGCTCTTTACGGCGCTCTTGGCATCGGTGCTGTTTTTGGAGCTTCGTGACTATGCATGTCTGCCGTTCTTGCACTACGATATGTGCGAAGGTTTCTAAAAAAAACGGAGTCACGCCAAAAGCACAGCCCTCCTACTGTGCATGGCGTCAGCATAAACAAACATGTTGGCAACCATGGAACGGTGCAAACACTGGGCTATACCTACAGCGCGCCGATGTCGCTGCTTCGGGACATGCGCGTGAACGAGGCAGTTATCGCTTATATGAGCCGGGACAATAATGGTTTATTTGGTGAAACTTAGAGCCATTAAATGAGCACCACTCTGCGCATGAACGCTGCAGTTATAATCTCAGATAAACGGGGTCAATAACGGTTTATTTGGTGAAACGCATAGAGCCATTCAATAAGCTCTTCAGAGACTCGAGCCATCTTGCGTGCCTAAGATCATTGTTGCCACTTATTTGAAGCTTTATCTGAAATCGCAGGAAACGATTTTCGTTTTTCAGGAATGCCGAGAGAGTCCGCGAAGGAGCAAAACAATATCGCCAGAGCTTCCTGACACCATGCCTGCGTTTCTAAAAGTCGTATTTTCGAATTTTAACTATCGATAGTTGCACGCGCTTTGCACAAGGCACCGAAATGACGGCACCCACGGGCAAAGCGGTCAATGTAGTGCCAACACTCTAAACGTACTTTACGCGTGACTCTAGGGAAATTTCCGTGTTCCAAACGACCTTATGCACGCCTTTGCGCACGTGCAGGTTGAAATTATGGATTTGCACATGCGCACTCTGTTCCGAGAGACGATGATGAGTTCAAAGCGTGTCGATTATCTAATTTTCACGGAGCAGACATCTCACATCACCGGATGAGCACAATTATAAAACTATTTCTGTAATGATAAAAATTCGTCTGGACCCAGGAGTGTTGGGGTGTGCATTAACAGTAATGTCTCGTTAACATGCAACTCCGTCCCCCCCCCCCCAAAAAAAAAAAATCATCCATAATGTGAGTTGTCCATAATAATGAGATAAATATGGTGTCCATATAGCGGGGCATTAATATTAATGGGATCCATATTGACGAGACATGACTGTATAAGGCGTGAGACTCGTACTGGCAGGCCTAGTTCATAACTTATGAGTTATAGAAACACCGTATACTTATCATAGGTGGCTGGCACAATATAGCCGTTGATGAAACTGCGTCATTAAACCCCGATAAATTAGTCATTGTGTGTTTGTGCGTAAAGATACAGCGGTTTCGGCCTCGTGGATCTACGCTTAATTGCATGAGCTATCATTTTCTTGGATGTTATAAAGAATTAGCGTGCACTGAAACTGATAGTACCAAAACTAACTGTGTATAAACAAATCGGTGCATGGAACGCTGAAACAATTAGGCTGCTCTCGCGGTTCATATGCAACCCCAAACAATGCGTTACGTATTTTACCTGTTTTTTTTTTCCTGTTGTGTTTTTATGGAATAAGAAATTTTCTCTTGACAGCTATGTTCATGTGTTTATATGGCCTTCTTCATTCGTATAAATTTTAGTTTCTAATATATTCCTTTAGGTACATGGTTGGCGAAGGCCTAAGCGGACTAGTGCCCGCCGGCCTGGCACTAGCTCAGGGCGTGGACAACAAAGCCGATAATGAGACGACGAGTAACGGAACGTACGGCAACGCCACCCACGCCGGAGGCAGCGTGGGACCTCGTTTCAGCATCGAAGTCTTCCTCAGTCTGCTCTGCGTCATCGTCGCCATCAGCTGGGCTGCCTTCTCTGTTCTCGCACATCTCCCAGCTCTCGTCGCTTACCAGGTGAGCGGAAGCTCAGTCGTAAAACATAATTTTGTTTCTCTGTTTCATTGGATGTAAGCGGTACTCGCAGGTAAACAGGATACGAACAGCAAAATTTTAAAAAATTTCGGAACTCTGTAACATAGTCACTCTATTCGGGTTCCGATCGGTCTCTTGAAGGGCGGCATAAACTTTCTCATTGTAGCACAGATAATTATTCTTGTGTGTCTGAATAGACTCTTTTTTGTGGAGCATCGCTTAACATGTAGAGTGAAAGTCAACGAGAGCTATGCAGGCAACCCTCCAGCAAGTTCCCTGATTGGTTCGTCGTTAGTATGAAAAATGTTGAAAGATTTTGACACTAGTCTTAACTGGCAGATTCAAAAACTTCAGAAGACTACTGAAGCTTAAATATTTTTAATTCGAAGTAACACTATGTGACCGACCACCGAATTAAGGTGTTGGAAACATTTTGTCTACGAAAACTTTCCAGCAATTTTAACAATAAGCACTGCTCCTGAAAATACTAACTTGCCTCCTGCGTATTTTGAAACTGCTGTCCATAACGTTACGACCCCTTAATCCTCGAACATCGTGGCGCTCTGGCGGCATCGACTATTCGTGGCCGCGAGGCAGAAGGCTCCTCATCACAGGACAGGGGAGCCGCATCTGTTACAACACCAGAGCAGAATGGCCACTAGCAAAAAGATAAAAGACAGACACAGAAAGGCAATTTTATGCAGTGCCTGATTTCTGAGAATGTCTTCAGTTTAGACTTTATGAATCACTTAGGTTCCGTTAGGGCGTTTCGACACTCTAGTTGACAACAAATAGCGAGCTAAATTTCCAGACGACCTTTTCTTGGGTCGGATATATACGGAACAGAACTGTAGTCGGTTGTTGCGGGTTAGGAAGAGCAAAACAAACCCCTCCCACAAAACTCTTTGCTTCTCATGATTGGTGGTCTTTTCCTTCCTCTCGCCTCCTCTCCAACGTTCGCTCTCCTAAAGTGTCAAGAGTGGAGGGCTTTGTGGAAGGAGCTTGTCCTGCTATTCTAGATCTACAACAATCAGCAACGACGCGTGCAGACAGATTTCATGCAACAAGCATCCTCTGAGTCATGCCGTTGTTTCTCGTGCTTTTTCGAAGTTCAGATCCCGGGCCAAACGTTGAAGAAGAAAAAGGAACCGAGTCTCAAGTACGGGTCCAACGACAATCGCGGCTACGTTCCCGAAGATGAGACGGACCATGCCGTGCCGCAGCTTCCAGAGCAGCCCAACGGACTCGAACGAGGCCGGCCCGAGCGATGATCCAGGCAAGGCCGATGATCTCATGAAGCGCTGGCAATGGAACCTCGCACTCGCCATGCAGTCGACCATTGCCGCCCTGAGCAACGGAGTCCTGCTCGCTGTACAGGTGGGCGCATACAGGGTTGTTCTGTTTGCAGGGGCGTCGGAACTTATTCGGGACATGGGGCAGCGACGGTTGAAGCAGTCTAGGCTTGCCTACAGAGCACCGGCTCTCGTAACGGTCCGCGAAGTGTTGCAGGACAGCAGGAACGATCTTCGAGAACTCCCGGGTTTATAGTACTGAGGTCCCTATTAACGATACATGACTGCATCGCTTCTCACCGCGCAGACGTACTCCAGCCTTCCGTACGGTCAACTCCCGTACCATCTGGCCACCAACCTGGCGACCATCGCCAACCCGCTGTCGTGTGCCGTGGCCGGACTGCTCCCGGTTCGAAGCCTGTGGGCTCTCATCCTGTTCACTCTGGGGGGACTCGTCAGCGCCGGCTACATCCTCTTCCTGGCCGTCGAAAGCCCGGAACCGATCCTCGTCGGCACCGTCACCGGGGCGGCTCTCATGGTACAGAGACCATTTGAGTGGTCGTCTTCTGCGCGATGCCATCGGTGTCTGCTGGGCTGTGGAAGACGTTCCGAGCATGAGCAGCGGCTGTCTTTGGAATTCAGACGACGCGTGCGCTTGCAGCCCATTAACTCGGTGGTTTTCGCCTGGGCTGGTAAGCGCTGCGAAGGTAACCAACATATCGCGTTGGTCTTTTGGTAACAAAGTTGCGCTGTTCTGTTTTGGTGGACATAACGGCAGAGTGTCGAACCGAAATTTTTATCGGTTCGGTTCGGGTTCACGGCTTTCGCTTCAGTTCCGGATGTTCCGGGAAGCAAAAATAACGGTTCGAACCTGTTGAGCCGCTAAATTGAGAATGTATTTTCCGCGTTGTTTTGTCAATAGACACTATTTCCAGTGTGAAATGAGTAACTATATTGTTTTTTATCATTCGTACAATCCACTTTTATTTTCAGGTGCCAAAAAATAGAAATTTCGATATTTAATTTTGGCAAAACAGTAAAAGAAAAGCTAGATTAACATACAATTGACTCATACGACTCGACTCAACATTTATTTGTTTGCATATATTTTCCCTCAATCGAAAGGTTAGCCCGAAGCCTGGTAGGTAGCCTAATACACCGTTGATTGGTACAACTTTGTGTGTTATAATTGGTTGACATTTTAGGCTGTGCGGACTACCTATGCATGCGGACTATACAGGAGTTTTGTTTTTCAGGATCGTTCATTGTGAAGAGATGTGACGAATTTCATGAATGAAAGAGTATGTTATTTATGTATTTATGATTTATGTATAATACAAGCCTTTTCGTGAGCTAGAAAAGCAGACATTTTTCAATGTGTCATATGTACGAGAAGGTTTTTGTGTCGAAGCACCAGGAGCGGAGCCATTCAATTCAATTCAATTCAATGTTTATTTTCACGTGCTTACCAACAGCTCAAAGGCCTCAAAGGCCCATGCCCCCCCTCCCTTCCCCCGCCCCCCCTTGGCTACGTGCCTGGTCAGCATATATTATTAACTTAGTTGTTTGGTCAATATTCACAATGTCATTTACATATACGTTAAAGAGAAAGGGCCTAAGATACTTCCTTGTGGTACTCCAGAGACTATGGGTTTTATACTGGATGAGAAATTATTACAGCACACATATTGTTTACGATTTTCGAGATATGATTGCAATAAAAGAAGGGCTTGCCCGCGTACTCCATAACATTCAAGTTTCTGTAATAAGAGCTTGTGGTTCAAATAATCAAAAGCTTTCGTAAAGTCAATATAAACTCCCAAAACTAGTTTTCTATCTTCTAGATTACGTAAAATAAATTCCTTTTCTTCAAGTAACGCAAGCTCAGTGGAACGGTGCTTTCGAAATCCAAACTGGGATTTTGTAATTAGCTGATGCTTATCGAAAAATTTTGAGAGCCGTGTATGAATAAGTTTTTCTAGCCCCTTTGAAAAAACAGGCAGTATGGAAACTGGTCTATAATTATTTATATCATTTTTATCACCTTTCTTATGCAGTACAGAAACTTTTGCTATCTGCATACGCTCAGGGAATACACCTTCAGATATACATAAGTTAAATATATAAGTCAAATAAGGCATAATTACGTCTAAAACGTATTTCACAGGTCTAATCTGTATATCATCTATATCTCTGCTACGAGTATTATTTAAATTCATAAATGCTTTAAAAACCTCGGAATCGTCAACCGGATCCAAAAAGATTGAATTTGCACTTCTCTTTTCAATATACCTACAAGCATCATCATCGTAATTTATATTCACTAAATTTACAAAATGGTCATTAAACATATCAGCTAAAGCAGTATTCTTTATTTCTTCGCCGTTTATATACAGCTTCTCTAGGTGTTCATTTTTTTGACTACCCCGTAAAATCGTATTCACTTTTTTCCAAGTGACCTCAACATTTCTAATTGTCGAGTTAAAACTGTTATGGTAATAACGTTCCCTAGCTTTTCGTAATTCTTTTGACAGCTGGTTTCTATAACATTTGAACTTTTTTAAATCCTCTTGATTTCTAGTTTTGTTAAAGTTATGAAATAGCTGATTTTTTATAATAATTTTTGATAGAAGGTTTGGGGTAATCCACGGCTTTCGAATTTTACGCGACGATTTACATATCTTATAGGGGAAATCCTTCGCATAGATCGTCTGAAACCTATTCAAAAAAGTGTTATATGCTATATTGGGATCAGTCTCTGTTAGAACATCATTCCAACTCGCGCTTACAATATCGTTGCGAAACATATCAAGATTGTCAGGCGTTATGTTTTGAAATTGTCTTAATGACCGAATGTCTCGTTTTGGGTGAAGAGCTTCGTTTATGCAAATAAATATCGGGAGATGATCGCTGATCTGGGTGCTAAATATTCCTCCTTTTAGACGTGTATTATCAATATTTGTAATGAAAAGGTCTATTAGAGTTTCTGTGTGAACAGTGATTCGTGTTGGTCTGGTTATCGTATTAAGATATCCGTACGTGGCAAGTAATACTTCAAACTCATTTTTAGGCGTGCTATTAACTAGCATATTGATATTGAAATCCCCACCGATTATCACACTAAAATTATTGTCACTACCGAATCCCAAGAGCCTCTCGAAAAACGTAAAAAAATTCACAATATTGCCATCCGGTGGGCGATAAACAACAGAAATAAGCATATTATCTGCTATCAGAGATAGCACTTCGTAGTCTCCAGTTGTAACGCAAAAATTTGATAATAATTGAGAGTTAATGTTTTCTTGGACCAATGCGCAAACACCACCCCCGCGACTTGTAGTCCGGTTTAAACAGTAGCTTTTATAGGACGGCATATGAAATGCATCAGTTTCGTCGGAATACCATGTTTCGGTGAACATAATCACGTTCAATCTAACTGAAAGTTGGCTAAAAAGACATTCAAGTTCCATCGATTTATTTTTAGCCGACCGTACATTTAAGTGAAAAAGTTTGAGTGAAGCCTCAAAACCACCCTCAAGAATTTTTGCAAAGTCAGCCGGAAACAAGTATGAAGAATCCATCGTAAATTTATTGAAAACCCAGTGTGTAACTAAGATCCATGCTAAAACTACAAACTAATCACTTCCAGATCGTCTTCACTCCTTATCACAACCGCATCGTCACCATCCTTGCGCCTAGCAAAGATTTTTCCGTTTCTGTGCCAAGTGTATTTGAAACCGTTCGCTTTCGCCCATTCTTTTGTTTTCGCTAGGAGTTCCCGGTTTTGTTTAGTCATGTTCTCGTAGATGTACACTCTCATTCCGGTTGCCCTTAGCTTATTCTTCCGGTAGAGCCATGCATCCCTAGTTGTTTGGGATGCAAACCTGACAATGACGCCTGGGATTTTGTCCGGTTTTGATGGCAGTCGGTGAATCGCGGTGATATCACTTCCAGCTAGCTCGGGCACTTCTAGAGTTCGCGCCACTTCATTCACCTTGCTTATCCGGTCTTCGTCATTACTTTTTGCGATACCATGGAACTCCAAATTGAGCTTACGGCTTCGCCATTCCATGTCGTGAAGTTCTGCCTTGAGCTTCTTCACTTCCTCCTCCTGATCGTTTTTCTCGATTTCTGCAAGTCTACTTTTTACCTCTTTCATCTCTTCTTTTGTTCGTTGACAGATTTCAGAATTTCATCATACTGAGCAGACATCATGCCCTTAACAGCTCCGCTGTAAAAAGGTACACGCGAGGTGCTTGAGGCCTTGCTACATCCACAGTGTCGGAAACAACTGCATTAGCTCAGCGTCAGTGGCTTTTCTAGTAAGGAAGGAGCGTAGAATTCCCGAGACTGACAATGAAGGTCCAGCGCGTGCACTAATACGTACATAACATGGGTAGGATGCGCGTGGTAATAGGAGCTTTCGTAGATCGTACTCGCACGTCCCGCATCACTGGGGAATTGTAGCAGACCGTTTCCGCAGCAGCCCGGGCTAAGCACCCGGATAGCGCTCCGTAATCCACCACGAGACCTTTGAATCCATGCAGAGAAGGCTGGCGGCGCGCAGGCAGGCAGCTGCGGCGTTTTCTTCAGGGATACCGTAGCGGAGGGGAAAAACGGATCTACTACAATTCCT
>JAZHYW010051780.1:0-10436 GCA_037355805.1 Ixodes ricinus
CCCAGGTAGCACCGAGTTATGGGCCAAAACTTGGCTTTTGTCTGGCAGTTTAGGGCATTGAAAAGGCCGAAGAAGCCAAAGTAGAGCCAAACCTGACCTCCCTTGGCAACAGTCTGGGTATTTTGGCCCTAATTCGCCAAACAAGTGCCAAACTTAGGCTTCACTGCCTGGTAGTTCGGCTGTCATCTGGCATCTTTGGGCCTAAATCGCCTAACAAATGCCAGAGTTAGGCTTACTGCCCAGTAGTTCGGCAGATATTTGGCATTTTTGGGCCAAAATCGCCAAACAAATGCCAAAGTTAGGCTTCACTTTTTGATAGTTCGGCTGTCATCTGGCACCTTCGGGCCAAAATCGCCACAGATGTGCCAGAGTTAGGCTTACTACCTTGTAGTTCGGTTGACATCTGGCATCTTTGGGCCCAAGTCGCCAAACAAGTGCCAAAGTTAGGCTTCGCTTCCCGATAGTTCGGCTGTCCTCTGGCAGCTACGGGCCAAAGTCGCCAAACAAGTGCCAAAGTTAGGCTTCGCTTCACGATAGTTCGGCTGTGATCTGGCAGCTACGGGCCAAAGTTGCCAAACAAGTGCCAGAACTAGGCTTACTGCCTTGGAGTTCGGCTGATGAGGTATTTGATGTACGCGGGTGGTCTTCATCTTAATTAAATAGAAATCAAGTTTCATTCGGCTGGCCACTTTATCTTATTTTGGGTGTCTCTTGATTTCTCCAGTCCAAAGGTTGGCTGAACGTTTTGACGCGGCTGGACCAGGCTTTGCAAACGCAAATTGTGCCGGATGTTGTACTCGCGCGTAGGTACACACGCCAATATCGGGACGTGCCGTGAGACTGGTTCGACATTATGGCGCGTTCACACCGACGATGCGATCTAGTCGCGCGATAACTTTCATCGCAAAAGCGACCAGCGCGGGCAAAAAGCGACGCGATTTGAGCAGTCGCTTGCTGACCCGACTTTTTGCGATGCGATCTAGTAGCGGAGAGGCTGAGCCAATCAACGGCGTTCGGAGCGAGAGTTTTTGAGAAGCGACTCGCCAACGAAGGTGTTGGACTCGCTCATCGCGCACGCCAGAGTGATCATCTAATTTTTTTTTTTTTGCGATGCGATTTAGTCGCATCGCGCGACTGCTTACATCCTCGGTGTGAATGCGCCTTTACAGAAAGTGCTGCCATCGAGCTAGCGCTGCACGAGACCGATGTGCGTACGTCTCCTCAACAGATATCATTATTAGGCGGCGCATTGCAAAAGCGAGCGTGGCTCTGTGCGTGTCTTGCATTGTGAGTGGGCACTGTCAAATCCTAGCGATAACAAAGAGCGGAAACGACCGGGGCTCCGTGGCGCCGCTCCCGCATCACACTTGGGGAATTAAAATGAAATCCCGGAACTTGTTCTATTTTAGCGTGTTGGTACTTTTTGAACATTTAGAAAGTGGAGACACATAAGGGACGATACAGACAGGACAATCTTTCAACTTCAACAACATTTATTTTCGGCTTCAAGCTCAATGCCCGCCCGCTCCGTGGGAGTTCGGGAAAGGGAAATCTTGGGGGAAGGAGAGGAAGCGGAGGAAGTGTACGCGATCCCCCTGTCCTACGGGGCCAGGTACATCGGGCAAACGGGGCGATGCCTCAACGACCGACTCCGAGAACATCAAATGGACGCCGAAAGAGCTGCTTCGGATTCTCAGCACCCGATCGTCATTCACGGGAGGAAATGTCCCGGCTGCGCTCCTAATTTCGCCGGCACGACAGCCATGGGAGGCCACTGTGAGCGAGTCGGGAGAGAAATAATTGAAGCCTATCGGGTGGCGACAAGCCCGCAAAACATAAGCACCCCTTCCATTTCGCTCTCAAGAAAGAAGATTATCTTTCTGAGGCCCACAATGGAAGCCGAACGCTGACAGACTAGGCAAGGCGACAAGGTCACCGGCAGAAGCGGCCTTTCCTTTCATTCCGTTCCATTTCTTTCCAAAGAAGGGCTGGGACTCCCCCGTCCCTTATTTCCCTACTGTTGAACAGGTCGGGATACACTCTCTCCCCTGTAGCTTTGGCTGTACAGCAGGTTTTTTTCTTTTTTTATAAGTTGTCTTTGTTTTTGTTTTTTTTTTACTCTAAAGCGTCGAAAATGCCGAGGGAGCTTAGCTGCGTTGTTGTTGCCCCTTCGACCTCGCCTTTTGCAAATCCTCCCCACCTGCTTTTGTGTCTTCGTGCGGCTGTCAGCGAGCGAGACAGCCGCTTTAAGCAAATCAAAAGGTGGAGCGAAAAGCGTGACCTCTCTGCGTAGGACGCGTAGGACTAAAACGTTTGGACAAAATTTTTTTCACGTGACTCTCTCTGTCACGCTGATGGGATCTCTGGGGCTGTTGTTTTCGCCGTTTGCCTAGTTATAGAAATAGGCGGGCCACGTAGGTCCGGTTTTCGAAATGCGCTCTTCAGTGTTCTGTTGCTTTCGTGCGTTGCAGACGCGGCCGTGTTTTGTCGTCGTAAACGGCCGGAATACGTCCATGCCAATTTTTCGGTAACAGCCATTTTTTTCACCGGAGTTCGTGGAATTTTTGTGATGTGTTTGTTGGACACGCTTCGACAAAAACTGCTCTTCGCCGACGACGAGACGTCAGTTGAATGTGCGCAGCCTTCTTTCTCGAGTGTGTTTGTGGGGTGCCTGAGTTGGATTATGCATCTATCAAGGATTACATGATATCGCTCTTTTATTAGTAAGTACACTGCAAGCATGCTTCTGATAGTAGTCCTGCTTTCCTCTCAATCTCCGCGGTTTTTGTGTGATGAATTTTGCTTGGCATGAGGACAGTGTTAATTTTATTTTATAATTTGCTTTTCGTTTTACAGAGAAGTGTGACCTTTGTAAATATGTCGAGAATACACTGTGTGTAATGATAGTGGTTTAATAAACTTCTGGGAGCGATCGAAAAAATTTTGTTTGTCCGTATATGTGATTTGATACGCAACAAATGATATGCAACGTACACATATTTGCACGACGTTCGGCCAATACGGAGCAGACGCATCGTAGAGTATTCGCACAATATTGCGCGAACGCTAGGCCGGGGCAAAACGGCTGTACGGCAGTACCTGCCGGATATCAAACGGTGGTGCAAAACTGGACCTTTGAGCGATATTGGAACCGACTTTCGGCCGGTACTGGCACGATACTGCAAAGTATTGCCGTGCTGCTTGGGAACGGAGGTGATGACATCTGACCATCGTGTTTCCAACGCTTATTTAATTTAATTCTCGTCTTGGGCGCGTGAAAGAGCACTTCTGTGACACACCAGGGCCGGTTTGCTCACCTTGCGGCCGCGGCTGCGGCTGCGGCCAAGAGGGATTTTTATGTCACGTGACCAGCTCCATGGGGACAAGGAAGTACCTAGCGTCCCTGCCCTAATGGCAGAGAAGTCCGTGCCGCTTCGAGTACAAAAGTCTAATTTCGCTCGCAGAAACTGACTGCAGAGGCTTTCAACGGAAGTCCAATTAACCGCCCCATCATACTTTAGGAGCGGCAGGTAAAGTTACGGCCAGGGAAGGTAAATATAAGCCAAAATAAAGAAAAACTCACGCAAAACGAAAGCTGTGGTTCTGTATTTATATATCTGTGCCAGTGCCGGTCCGAACAGCGTCTGCAGCAGTCGAGCGGTTTCAGCGCCGGGACTTGCCGTCGCGGCGTGAAAGTTCCGGGTTCAAATCTCGGCGGAAACTTTTTTTTTATTCTGCGAGTGTGTTTTGTTTTTTAAGTGTGATCGTTTTTTACTAATCATCCACTAGGACTACTGCGCCTTACACGATTTTTACTGTTTGCCCCACTTGTTCGGCTGACAAACCGGGGAAAAAAAAGGTTACGGTAAGCCAAGTTAACGCGCTTCTACAATCGTTTCATAATGTTCATTAAAAGGAAACCAAGATCAAGCCAAGTTAACGCGCAAATACGAACGTTTCATAATGTTCATTAAAAGGACACCAAGATTACAGCATCGTTATGACTTTCACACAAACGGGGCCGAAACAAGCATCCTTTCCCAGCAACTACTATTTTATGTGTTTTTAAATATACAACGCTCTTGCTACGACTCTTTTCAATAACAGGAGGCGCCTATTTAGTACTAATACACACTGCAGTCGTGTCAACTAAAAAAAAAAAAAGATTCTACGAAATAAACACACACAAAAAAATAGCAGCCGTGGATGCATTGATTGAGCGAAATCCTACAGGCAAGGCAACAAGTCAAACGTCTGAGAAAGTCGTAAAACCGAAATAAAAGATATTATACTTTTACTTGCATGGAATGTGATAAAAGTTATATTTTTACTCTTTACATCTCGCTGTGGCAATCGTTTTGTAATATTAACACATTACGTGTTGAATTTTAGTATGGATAGCAGACGATCACAACCGAATGCAAAAATGAGTCAGGCGTCGACATCGCAAACCATCTCTCGAACGCAAACACCTAAAATGACTTTGGATCAACAAATGGAATTAATTAGAGCAATTGGAGAACGAAAACAACAAATTCTAGAGAAATTCAGCAGCACAGTTACCTGGCGAACGAAGAGACAGGCATGGGAAGATATTGTCAACGACATAAGCTTTCCGCGGAGTGCACGGCAGCCGCAGGAGGCATGGCGGAAGTTGGTAAAGAAAGCCAGAGACATGTATGCGCTCTTCCGAGGTCATGAACAACGAACTGGTGAGTCAGAACTACCCGCCCAATAATTTTATAAAGCTCATACGGCCTTGTGTACATTCTTAGTGAGAATACAGTCAAATACAAGCAGAAAAAAAAAGAGAGTTTCTGGCGCGATTTGAACCCGGGACTTTCACGCCGCGACGCCAAGTGCCGGCACTCTAACCTCTCGACCACAAGAGGAGGCGCGAGCCGCCGGCGCTGGCGAAGGTATATAAATATACTGCCACCGCTTTTATCTCGCGTGGTTTTTTCTTTATTTTGCCTCATATTTACCCTCCCTGGCCGTAACTTTACCTGCCGCTTCTCCAGTATAAAGGGGCGGTCAATTGGACTCCAGTTGAAAGTCCCTGCAGACAGTTTCTGCGAGCGAAATTAGGCTTTTGTGCTTGAAGCGATACGGATTTCTCCGCCATTAGGCCGGGACGCTAGGTACTTCGTTGTCCCCATGAAGATGGTCACGTGACATAAAAATCCCTCTTGGCCGCAGCCGCAGCCGCGGCCGCAAGGTGAGCAAACCGGCCTGGGATATTCCAAACTTGGGCAGGCCTCTCGGCTTTCTTTGCCAGGCACTTATTTGGCACTTCAGTGGGTAGCCAAAGAAGAGCCAAACTTCGGCATGCCCCGAATCGCCAAATTAAGATTTACTGGGGCAGTTATGGCTCAAGCCTGGCACTTACTATGGCTACAACTGTGGCGGACCAGAGAAAAGCCAAACTTGGTGTGGCCGAAATACCCAAATTAGGCGTTGCTCTGGCGGTTATGGTTCAAGTCTGGCACTTACTTTGGCAGAACTGTGGCGGACCAGAGAAAGGCCAAACTTGGCATGTCCGAAATACCGAAATTCGGCGTTGCTTTGGCAGTTATGGCTCAAGTATGGCACCAACTTTGGCGCTCCTCTGGCGGACCAGAGAAACGCCAAACCTTGGCATGCCCCGAATTCCCAGATTAGGATTTACTATGGCAGTTATGGCTGAAGTATGGCACCAACTTTGGCGCTCTTCTGGCAGACCAGAGCAACGCCAAACTTTGGCATGTCTGAAATACCCAAATTCGGCGTTGCTCTGGCAGTTATGGCTCAAGTATGGCACCAACTTTGGCACTCCTCTGGCGTACCAGAGAAGAGCCAAACTTTGGCATGCCCTAGGATCGCCCAACTAAGGCTATAGTTAGGCACCGTACTTTGGCACTGATGATTGCCATGGTGCAAAAACCTAACTGCGCCAAAGTTGGGCCCTTATGTTTGCCAGACCTTTGCCCAAGTTGGGCATTCCTCTGGCGTGCTACCTGGGTTAACATTCAAATTCAACACAGACTGATAAGCAATGCTGCTCAAGATAATAATAATACTAATACTACTACTACTACTACTACTACTAATAATAATAATAATATTATTATTATTATTATTATTATTATTATTATTATTATTATTATTATTATTATTATTATTTATTTATTTGTTAAGTGTTTCAAACGAGAGACAATGACAAAAATGACGGTGAACCAACCCCCCTCCCCCCTTTACAGCAGACGATGCTGTAACGGGGTGGGGGGGGAGGTCTGGTCCACATAAAAACACAAAACACAGTCACAAACAATTACGAGAGAAAAAAAAATTAAAACAAGAAAGATTACCTTGACCAGACAATAATGATATATCAAGCTAGTTTAAGCAATATTAAAGCACATGATAACTATTTGACCAATATTAGTTCCCAACTAAGCATAAAGAAATAGAAAACCCTTCAAAAATGCCGGTACCTCCGCCGGTATAATTGTATGCCGCTCTACTGCATCACTAAAATGGAAAACGGCGTTGCTTGGCACAAGCTAACCGGCAGTTGCCAGCGCCGGGAGGCAGTTATCGGGGATTGCAAAATGTTCTGCGGGAGATGGAGCGCTAGCGCCACCTTGTAGGGTCAACGCGAAGCGCCTGACGCAGAAGCCGGCAGCTTCAAAACTATAGTTTTGAATCTGAAACCTCCACGGACCTTGCTTGCCCGTGTCACCGTACTCGTGTTCCAGTTGGATTTGGTTGCACCGCTGCAAGGCTTTGGGAGATAGGTTCAGCAACGGAGCGAAGCTGTGGGCTTAACTTCATGGCCCCTGCCACGAGAAGTGATCTGTCACGTGAAGTCACAGTTTCAACTGACGTCATGGTGGTATGGTACGCTACAGTGCCGCGTGACGTCGCAATTTCCTAGCGAGGAAATATCTTCGCTAAATTTCGATAGCAAAGTACTGCAAGCTAAGAAGTTGTACCCCATCAAGTGCTATCGTACCTTAATCGCTTTTAACGCTCGTTGTTTGACCTACAAAAAAGTAAGTTTTGAGCATCGTTCATGGCGCTGCGCGAGCTAGCTCTTATAAGACTTGGTTGTTGGGGGAAGAAATGACGCGTTTGGCAGTTGAAACTTTCACGTCTGGGAAAGATAACATGTAGCCGATCTGAAATGCACGTATACATATGTCTTAATTACCCGCATAAACGTAAAAAAACTAAAACTACAAGCGAAGCCGGACTTTTTTTTTTTTTTGCAGGTATTACAACGAGTTTTTGGCGCTTATTTTTTGGTATACGTACTGAAATGAGCTTTATCACATTGGACACTCCAATATCTTGTTGAGAGACAAGAAAATGAATTCTAAAACACATTAAACAATAAGCAAAGAGCACAAGGTGGATTTCGCTAAAGCCTCGTTTGTAACGCCCGTCTAGAAACCTTGACAGGTGAGTGACGATAACTGTCTGGCCAAGAACTATACATGCTTTAACCTGACGTCATTCCGACCGCTGTTAGGCCAGTACAAGAGGAGAGGGGAAGGAGGAACTCCCCAATCAACGGGACTCTTTGTTGAGTGTCCCAGGCGTCGCTAATCTCCCTCTACAAGATTATAGAAGATTAACCTGCCACTCA
Source organism: Ixodes ricinus (assembly GCA_037355805.1). Classification (NCBI taxonomy): domain Eukaryota; kingdom Metazoa; phylum Arthropoda; class Arachnida; order Ixodida; family Ixodidae; genus Ixodes; species Ixodes ricinus. The sequence goes on from JAZHYW010051780.1 coordinate 7,631, forward strand.
AAATTCACAAAAAAGTAGAGTTGGCGTTAGTTGAGGTGGACCGATCGCTGCCGAGCTTCGACCTGTTCGATGGCTAGAACGGCTACACTCCAAGAAACAATGGAGGACAAAGATAGCAACGACGCATTTTCCTTCCTTCTATTGACGCGCCCCCAAGCGGACATGAAAAAGAAGGGAGGAACGAGACGTTTTTCTCCTTCCCCAGGCAGACGGAAGAAAGCTTTCACCCTCTCGACTAATCTTCTATCGGTTTCGTTTGTTTTTCGAGGACGTTGCGCACGTTGTTTATTAATTGTTGAGTTGATTGAGCTTCAGCGGCAGCGGAGGCCGCCTGTAATTCCGTCTCTCACTCCAAACCTGCATAACATTTCAGTTTCATTGACGTTTTTACCACAAATTTTAACAAACGAGCAAACGAAGCCGCTAGAAACATTGAAGTTCTGGAGCAGTGCTAGCAGCGCTACGTACAGTGGGCTAAGGTGGCCATCACCGAATTGCGGAACCCACGCGGAACCATGCGAACCGCCTGGAACGATGTGTCCAAAGCACGCTCCATAGTGGATGTGTCGACGCTGACGACGTTATGGATATAGCGGAAACTGCTTCCAAGACAGGCAGGTGTGCTGTCGGGTGCTTGGGTGCCTCCTGTGCTGAGTTCGGTTCTGTCTTCCGATGCCGAGTGCCAATCGGCAGTCAACGTGGTTCTCTATTTCTGCGTATCGGCAACATAGCAGCAACATCGCGGGCAGTGTTGTGTGTTGTGAACAGAAGACTGGAGGTCACGGCCCGACCAGCGGCATTGATGCCCGACGTAAACTGTCTGGCATCGATGACGCTGGTCGGGCCGTGACCGGAGGGGGCGGGGTGTTGCAGATTGACATTCCGCTTTACATTAAAGGGTTTAAGACCACTTGAGGGATTCGGTGCAATCGATCGACGTACGGATAGTCATGTTGGAACGCTGGTTTGAACCATAGCTCCAAATGGGGTATCCACACGAAGGAGAAATCCGCTCACTTTCCTCCGCGGAGCGCGCATCACGTGAGACATACGTCATCCCTTTTTGACGCCTCGCGGCGCCGTTCTTCTCCGTGGCGGAGGCGCGGAGGCTTCGTGCTGTCAGCACGAAAGCTCCGCAGGTGCACGCGGCGGAGCCGAGGACGGAGTTTCCCGGGTTGTTGACGTCACGACATCCGTCCGCGGAGTTCTCCTTCGTGTGGATACCACTTAAAAGGGAATTCACGCGAGGGAGAAATCCCGGGGATTTCTCCACGGCACGCGCATCCCGTGACGAAAACGTCAGACTTTGCGACGTGCAAAAGCCTCGCGTTTTGTCTCGTGATGCGCGCGCGCCGGGGAGATCTCCCCGGGATTTCTCCCCCGTGTGAATACCCCTTAACGTACAGTGGCCAGTGTGACTGCCGGTTGTCCTCTCCTGAAACCGATTGCGCTCAAAGGAAAGGACTGAACAGTATGAACATATAAAGGAAAGTGCGTAAATTTAAAGTTTGGAATTTTATCATTAAGGAAAGATGGTAAGTAAAACCGACAAAAAACAAACTATCTTTTATTTTGCTGTTTAAATATACTACCGTTCCTGGAGAAACTGCCCTCGAAGTGGCGCACTGGGATGAGCGTTAGAAGTTTTCGAGCTCTGCCACGGCGTTGCTGCGTACACTTAACACCTACAACAGGTCGCGGTTTTGACTGCATTCAAGTTGATCGAAAAGCGATTTCTCTGCCCGTGAAGCACCACTTCAAGCTGAGGGAATATCCGCTCTACATAAAATAATTCGAGACGACAATTGCAGCTGTGCGCGATCAGCACAAATCGAAAAACGAACACTACAATAGATATACTGGCTACGATGTGCCGTGTGGGGAAGTAAACACATGGCTTGGAACCACATTGGAACGGCTTGATTTATTAGCTTTTAAATAATTACGGCATGATCGAGCGTTTACTTTTTACTAAGAGATTCATTCCCATGAGCCGTTCAAAATACTCTCAGAGGTATGACATTGCTGGAAAAATATCAACATGCTGGCAATATTTTTTATTGCTTAGGCGGTCACCGAGAAATATCTGTACGTTCAAAACGACCAGTGTAAAAGACGGACACGCAAAACTCGGAAGTATGCGCCGTGTATGCTTATCAAAAGGCCCTTTTGATCAATTCATAAATTTGATAGCGCGCAGATAGCGCTTCTTCAATCAGAGATCGTTTTATGGGTTGTTCTCTAAGCGAAAACTTTTTCATTTAAGAACGAACGACGGCTCCCTTTTGTGGCGCTAAATTAATTTTGGCATAGTCTTTTCTTTATTTATTTTTATGGCGCGAATTCAGCAAGCGGGCCCTAAGCCTCCTAGATTACGGAAACTTACTAATACTCTTGAATTATTCCCATTGAAGCTAGACTTCAAAAATATCACGACAGGCCCCCTTTTTCACAAGTAGGCCCCTACGTGTTTCACGGTGTTTGATTGAATAAACTGGAGACTCTAGAGGCGGGCACCGGACCATGGCACTTCAATAAAAGTATACTCTCCCTCTCTCCTTCTCTCTCTCTATCTGTCTCTCGTGATGTTACCCTCAATTCTGTCAAAATTGTAGTCTTGAGACCACTCCAGCGTGGTTTTACCCTGTTGTTTAGCCGATAGCGACGCCTGTGACGCTAGCCTTTATTTATTATGTTGTGCGCACACGTTCGCCCCATTGAACGTTTAGTTTAGTTCAGTTTATGTCACCTCATCAATTGTCATTCATGACACTATAAAGTTCTATACGTCACGCGGTGCTAGTAC
>JAZHYW010051784.1:0-23390 GCA_037355805.1 Ixodes ricinus
GCAAAAGCGGTATTTTATCTGCTCGTTGATATGGTCAATATCACGAATAATTTGTACGTACTAGGCACATTGAAACATTTCTCAGTCACGCAGACGAAATAATTGGTCAGTTACAGCATTTTTATTTGAAATTCGTGGCATGAAAAACGGTGTTAAAACCGCTTCGTACGTGTATTTATGTGCACTGTCGGACACTGTTAGCGCGAACACGGCGTCGACGCTTTCCAACATGGGGGATATACGTGCCAAACGAACGAAGGACATGTGGAAAACCGAGAGAGACGGCAAGAACTACGCAGTAACACTGGATAAGTAACTCCTTGTGCACGCAGACGATCAAAATAAATTGAAAGCCACGTAATATAGTCAGATTTGCAATAAATAAGTACTGCTTTATTCTTTCTGCTCATGAATACGTGCGAAGATGCTTGTTCTGGGTTCAAATCATCACCCGCACGCTCCAAATCTTTGCAAATAGGGGAAGCCAGAGAGCAGGTGCCCGATAAAACTGCCCGACATAGGAAATAATAAAAAGACACACCTTTCGTAGCTCACGTGCTTTATTTTTTTGCGTTCGAATGTTTCTTTAACCGATCTGTAAAGATGCACGACGGAGTCATTTTCATCCAATGACAGGACGGGCATATTAGCAATATATAAGCACCACCGAAATGCTAGCAAACCTTGAACACACTCTACATTCCTTTCGATCGTTAGTTTGCTTAGAATCGTCGCTCGTTTTCACATACCTTCCTTGAAACAGAGGTTTGGGCCTGAAATAGAGCGAAGTTTAACATCGTTCAGTGGTAAAGAAAAATGCTGTAACTAAAGCAATTACACTTTCACAATACCAATAAAGGTACATACTATCCGGTACAACCGAAATGACAAAAGTTATTCATGTTATTTTCCGGCGAAGAGACAGAATTCACGCGCGTTTTCCCATAGGAATACACAGGGAGGCTGGAAATGTAGACTGCATGCTGTCTGCTTCAATTTGCAACCGGAAGTCCCGTAGACACTAGCGCCAGCTGAGCCTCTAGCGTTTATTGTAATAACTCTATGCGTTTTAGCATGCAAAACCAGCCGACACCAGTGACCAACTAGCAGGGGATCGGTGTCCGAGTGGAGCGAGCGAGCGCCTAGCGCACACCAGCTCTGGAGCACTGGAGCGAAAGCTCGCGCTGCAGAACCCAGAAGTTCTGGGTTCAGTCCTCACCCCTGCCTGTTTTGATCTAGATGAGCATCTTTCAGGCGTGCAGTCGAGTATCTACTACTGTGGGATGCACGTAAAGATCCCAGGCTAGCAGTCGTGCTCACTGGCTGAATTGCTCAGGTTGAGGCCTGAGCGAGTTGGTACGACATACTTCGGATTTAAAAACAGCGCAAAAGGCGAAGGACCCGACAGAAGTAATTAACCCGGTCATCTATAGTCGGTAACAATGTCGCAATGTTCTGGCAGACTAAACTCTTGTTGTATAAACAGCTCTACGACTACTTTTTGTTTGACCAACTATAGCCAAAATTTGTGCAAAGGTACTTCATGAACATATTGTATGATCGCAGAACGAGCTCTCCACGTGCGAGTGTTGGTTTTGCTGGTGAGTTTTGCATAAACAACTTGGCTCGATTCGAAAAAAGAAAAACAAAAAAAAACGTGAGAGGCAAAAATATAAAAAGTTTCCCCGAAAACACGGGGCGGGGCACAGGCTTGATGATAAGTAGGGGCTGGGCAATTCGATCCGATTAACCTACCGATTAATCGATTAATGCTTTAATCGCGATTAATTTGTTTAACCAGGTTAATCGGTAAACATTTGACGAACCAAAATTAAATAAAAATTAAATGCTTTCACCAAAGCAGGCACGGACGGGCGCACATATATGAAGTGAAAACTTTAGGTGAAAAAAATCAGCAGAACCCATCCTTTGGGAATGATTATCTACGTTAATGCGAATAGCATCAAACGGTGCGGAGTTATGCGCGTTCGTCAGGTGGCCGGCACACTCTAGATACGCCAGCCCACTCTTGAGGCGATTCTAAATTTGTTGACACTTTCACAGCCCTGCGCACGATCTCCGCAGCCCAGCACGTGCGTTTGTGTCACTTAGGAAGGCGAGCAAAGCACGCGCCATACGCACAAACACTCAAAATGGTACCGACCAGACTTTCTGGCGTCTCAGCTTAGTCTCAACCAACGGTACTCTAAACGGTTGTTTATATCTTTACCATAGGACGCGCTTTACAGCGCTGTCACAGCTGCTGGTGCGCGCGCGTTCCATGCACGAGGGCTCATTCCGCTCTCGTGAGGCTGAGCACGGCCGTTACATCACCCTCTCCCGAGCGCGGGAGAGGGTGAGCTAGGGGCCGTGCTAAGCCTCACGAGAGCGGAATGAGCCCTCGTGCATGGAACGCGCGCACCGAGCGTGACAGCTGTGCTAAAGATATAAACAAGTGTTTAGAGTGCGTTGAATGACTGCCTTCATAGCTCTGTGGTTAGCGCGTCTGCCTGCTGATCAAAGGGTCAACGGTTCGAATCCCCGCCGGCGCCGGTCTTTTTTATTTATTTATCGACCCGCGGCGTAAGAGGTTAGATAGCCAGATAGATATATAGATAGATAGATAGATAGATACATAGACGAAAAGTGCGTGAAGTATCCAAAGAATGCTATTCGCATTAATATTAACTTCAGGTAAACTGCTGAGGGGGAGATTTGTAACTTCATACAAGTGCAGAAGGTTTTCACATGTCCCGGCGATTTCCAAACGACGTGCGAGTGTCCGTTTAGCGCTGCAGAGACTACTGTGAGCAATCAAAAGAGCCGCCCATCCGGAGAATATCAACAAACATCTTTGTCTCATGGAGCTGAAGTAGTAATCTGTGCGTGTGAGTGTTTTTGAACTGTTCTCAACTGTACATTGAAGGCGATTCATAATTAAAATTATTGCGTCGTTTACCACATATTCAGCAAAACAAAAAAAAAAAGAACAGCGATGCACTTTTTTAAGCAATATTATTGCATGGAAATAAACGAGACCGATTAGTCGATTAATTAATCGATTAAAGGGTGGCGATTAATCGGGTTAAAAGTTTTACATCGACGCCCAGCCCTAATAATATAAGTAACAATCAAGACGCTTTTTTTTTCTTGTTTTTTTCCCATGCCATCTACCCTGTAAATTTAATGAATCAAAAGTGGCTCCAAAAATCGTCAAAAAATGCTTGGCGTGCTATGGTGCTGTAATTCGTTATAGAAGGTGCTACTAAGTTACACAAGGCAAAGGTTGTCGTTCATCCCTACACATTAGACTGGCCCTTGAAATTTCAAGATCTCGCTGTTGTGCGTGACCTTGGCATTTTAACCGATTCACGCCTGAGCTTCAACTATCATGTTTCAAAGATTATCAATGATTCGCTTGCGCATCCTGGGCATAATTTCACGCGTTACCGGTGACTTCCGAGATTACACCTGTATACGGAACCTTTTTCGGGCTTTGGTTTTATCACGGTTGGACTTTTGTTCCACGGTATGGGATTTTCGGGTGTCGGTCAGGCGCTCAGGTTGGAAGGCTGCTAGAGACGACTCGTGAGAATTGTCTACGATCGCCACATTGGACGGAGTGTTTTTTATCGATTACGTGGTTCTTTTTGGGCACCTCTGAGTGCTTTCCCCTCTTTCCAAGCTGGGCGACTAGTTCATCCTCTTCGCGACATGGTGTTTTTACATAAGTTGTTTTAATTCTGTTTTTTGATTCCCCACTGTTATTGAGGTAGAATCTCCAATTCCATGTCCCCCAGCGACAAAATAGGTCTACTCCTTTTTTTATCCATCTTATCTAGAGTCCAGTCCTCCGCTGACACGGATGATGCTAATGTACAACAAATTTTATAACCCTCACGTGGACTTTGTTATTCATTTTAAAAAGTTCAAGAATAGTATAGTGGCTAAGACTGACGTGTAATTTGTTTACTTCAGTGCTGTTTTATTATGTCAAGTGTAACCCTAGAAAAAGGCCCCAAAAGCTGTTTGGGAAACACAATAAAGCTCTTTGATTGATTGAAGTGGCGGACATGTCTTCTGCGAGATTATAAAAGAAACACTTGCTTTCATCAAAGCTAGAAATAAAGACGCTAATTTTTCTATGGGCAGAGAAAAAGATTTAAGCTTTTTCGAGCTCATGGAAAAAAATGTTTTGTGAGTTTTGGGGGCATTTGAACAAAACAATATTTGAAAACGAGGTCAGACAGATTTCCCCCTGCCGCGTCCTTGTTTAGCTCAAACTTCCAAATAGCCAACAAGTGTGGGAATTTGCTTTGCGTACCGCCGCCGATACGCCGTTCCCCACGTGGTCAAATCAACAACCCGAGTCCAGCCTGGTTATTTCACGGGGCAGATTCGCTCCCGTTGAAAATTGATACATAAAAACGCAACGCTACAAAACACTCAATCACTGCACAAACACACTGAAACATTACTCAAATATTTACAAACGTCCGTTAAGCCCAAAGCTTAACACGAAGGAGACCCCCTAGGCCTCGTGTCCCTATTGCCGAAAGGCAGTTGCTAGCACTCGCCTTTCATTGAGCGTAAACCGGAATCTAAAGAAGTCTTGCCTCCCGGTTGCCGACAATCTCGGCCGGTGGGCGAGAGGTTTCTCCTCGCCCGCATGGGCGCCACGCGCCATCCAGTGGCTAGGAAAGCGGCTCGTCAGGAGCGAATTCCGAAGCCCAACCGACCCCGCGGCGAGCACGACATGTGATGCGTGTGCGAGGGCGAAACGCTGCATAACCGCCTCGCGCAGTGGTTTGATGGGCATACTCGTGGTCACGTTCTCCTGCTCCCTCTCCCAAAAATCAAGCGTAGAATTCAGACGTACAGCTTCAAACTACTCAGGAACACCGTCACTTTGTTTGGCCTGAAGCCCTACCCGCACACCACTGGTCCATGGGTGGTCTCACTGAGTCCATCAGTTCGCCTGAGATACCTGGGGTTCACGACGCCCTCACGGTAGACTGGCAACCGACCGGCTTGGCGGCGCTCCGGGGCAGCAGGTGCTGAACAGTGTGCCACCAGCCTTACCTTGAGACTGGCTCCCCATGGGTGGTTGTGACCCAGCTGCGACAGCCCTCCTGACGATGCGGGCTGGTAGATTTCACGGGAACGCACCCGGCGTCTTGCGGCGGACGTCCAACGGGCTCCGCGAGCTGTGGTTCCGGCCGGGAATACGCTGCCCGAAGACGAGGAGTTCAGCCGGAGCTGGTGTTTGTCCAGACGGCGGCTGTAACTTTCATCATCTCCAGGAGAGGACCATTCGGTGCACCAAGTTGCGTCTCGAGGCAGCAGCCGCAGGGCCGATGACAGTTTACCAATGACACCGTACGCAAAAATAAAAACGATACAAAAGCAAACAAACAACAACAACAAAAAAAACACAGAGCGTTCCACGACTTACCTCCCCCATCCACAAAGAAAAACAATACAGGGAACGCCGATTTCGGATCGTTCACCCACTTCTTCCTTTCCGGGCCACGCTGCTCTACGGTTCCGATCCCATCGGGTTGCCTCCGGCTACGCGTGTTGTAGCTGTGCCGCGGTGGTCCCACGAAATCCTGAGATCGTTGGTGCTTACGGAAATGCCTTTGCAGCGGCGAGCGTCATCCCTTTTCAGGAAAGGGTTTCCAGTTCGCGATGTGAACTGTCCGCCAGACGAGATAAGTTGGTCCCTCCCAGCGACATGTCAGTCAGGACCTCTTGGAATCGATGACGAAGACTAGCCAGCAGGGGCCAACGCCGCCAGAGGGCTTGCGCCGCCAGCTCTGAACGTGACTTCGCCGAAGAACGGTGTCGCGCACCGAACTGCGCATCGCGGTGCGCTTTGTCGTAGGTGTTCTTCTGCTCCGCGCGCGCCCAGGCCATATTTCCCGCGAGCGGCCAGCAGCGGCAATGCTCTCTTGTACGCGTCGCGAAATCCTCGTGCGGGCACCGCTCTGGCCGTGCCCGGTCGCGGGCGAAGAACCGCATCGATTTGGCGTAGAGGTTATCTGCCGAAGTTCAACTAAGCGCGGGTGTGAACAGTGCTGCGGTTGAGGCCAGACCGCAATGCAAAGCGAAATCGATCAAGTGCAGATCCCAGTCCCGCTGCTTACGAGCATACGCCCGAGCAGCGGCGAAATATCACGGTTCCGCCGCTCGGTCATTTTGGCAGGACGGTAACCACGAAGTCTTACAATGCTTAATCCCGAGGGCCTGACGGTTGCGCGGAAAACTCGACAAAATATCGAGGCGCGCGCGCATTGTCCTGCAGTCTCTCCAGGAACCCGGCGGCGCAGCCTCTGACAACCTGCCAGGACTCACATGGCTGTCACCCGCCCGCGGTGACATCTCGACGAATCCGGTGTGAAGTGGCGGGTTACTACCGACACATGTTATTGGCATCGCGCCGGCCGCGGGGTCCCATCAAAGTCGCAGGCCACCCCGATCTCCTGGCCGCGTACTCACGATCGGCTCGAGCAGGCCGGGTGGTCTGCCCCCACTGGGCAGCAGCAGCGCAGCAACCGGACATAACGCTGTTTTGCCCCTTCATGCCCGGCCAGGTAGCAGGCTGGCGCTTAATACCACGACGATTGCACTGCGTGACCGTCGCATCGTGGTAGTGACGCAGCGCTGCCACTCCTGAGATCGCGGGAATCCGGTTTGAACGACTCCCGCCCAGATCGCTCTCTTCCGGAAAGTAGCGTAGCGGGACGCGCCCCCATCGGTCAGGTAAGGCTCCAGCTCCGCCGTGTCTGACTCCTGGGCGGTGGCAACCCCTCTCGGTGTTCCGGGTGGCAGGAGCGCCTTTTCGCCTGTCTGGTCAGGATCATCTCTTGCCTGAGCCGGTCGAAGATGGCGCGACCAGGCGAATCGCTCTGCTGTGCTTCCAGACAGTTCCGTTCAGTTGAACGCCGGTCCCAGTGAGGTAATCGCCTCCAGCCAGCTGCGCGACGCCGCCCGCAGTGGGGCGGGCGCAGCGGGCAAGTTCCGTCTCCCGGTGGTCGCCCCCACCTCCAGGAACGTTGTCTGCTGCCTCGCTCGGTGGGGATCCACGGGTGCGCCAGGAGAGCGCGTCGGCCACCACGGTTGTCGTGCCCTTCCGGTACCGGAATTCGGTATTCATTAACCTGCTGCGAATTAAATAAAGCCCAGCGCGCCAGTCTTCCGGCAGGTTCTTGATTCAGAGCCACGCGAGGGCCATATGGTCGTCTCGATCGTGAATTCCCGCCCTCTGGGCGTAATAATTTGAGCTTCTTGAGAGCGAAAATGTTGGCTGAGAACATTCGCGCCTCACTCCACCGTGTAGTTCTTCTCCGCCAGGTTCAACGCCCGGCTGTATGCACCACCAGTCAGTTCTCCCTCTGGCCTCCTGCAAGAACACTTTTGAGACTGGTCATGGCGTCGTCTGGATCGTGAAGGGCCTATTCAGGTCTGGTAGTTTAAGGGATGCTGTGCACCCCGTGCCTCGGTCATTCGAACGCCTCCTCCTGCAGCTCCTTTCCTCAGCAATTTAAGCGGTGCCTGCACGTGGCTGCGCAGTTCGGGATGTAGGCTCGGTAGTAATCCTATCATGCCGAGAAAACGGCGCACTCCCCCGACATCCCGGTAGGGACTGGGAACTCCAAGATCGCCCTGGCAGCTTGTCCGCGTCGGGGGAACTTTTCCTCTCTCGATCCGGAAATCCCAACCGGCTGATCTCAGAAGCTCCAATTTTGGAGCTTTAGTCGGGTTTAGTGTGAGGCCGGCGATCCGCAGTTTGCGCAACACGTCCTCCCGAGGTGACGAAGGTGGTCCTCGAAAGTTTCCGAGTACACAATGATGTCGTCCAGGTAGGCGAGCGCGTGCTGCCATTTGGCATCTCCGAGCACCCCATCGATCGACCCGGCTGAAATGCTGCCTCCGGTGCACCTGTTAATCCGAGCGGCATCGGTGAACTTCGAGACAGGCCTGCGGTGGCTTCGAATGCGAGTTTTGCTTTCGTCGCCGAGGCTCATCTCGCCCGGAGGTGAGCAGCGCAACGCGTCGAGGGTAGTGAAATAGTTGGCTGTCCCCAGATTCGAGATGATTTGCTTCTGATGCTCGGACGCGATCCGCATCTCCACGGTCACGCGTTCGAAAGCGCCGATGATCGGCACCTTGAGTCTCGATGTTCCGTTTTTCTTTGGCGCCAAAACCACCGGGAATCCGCAGGGTCCTGATGACCGGCGAATGATTCCTGACTCAGAGAGCTCATCGAGCGGCGGCATCTATCGCGTTTCAGCTTGGCCCAGGCTCACAGGACGCGGATTGGACTCCAAGCGCGCGCGTCCCCAGTTTCAATGCGATGTTTGCACCTGCTTGGTGCTAGCCCGGCTGTTCGGTGAACGTTTCGTCAAAGTTGTGCAGCAGAAAGCCGCGCCAACCTTTCTCGCTCGTGGTCGGGACAGTCCATCGGCATTGGCCAACGGGTGGTCCCATTGCGTCGCAGTGCGCGACGGAGCTCGGTGTTGGGTGGCTCATGGCGTCACCGCGGTCAGTTCTTTCACTGTTCTGTCGCTTTTCCCAGCGCTGCCGCCATGGTCCCGCGTAGAACTTTCTCGGAAACTTGAAAGGAACGCCCTGTGCCTCTCGGTACCCGCCGCTTACGTCAATGATGATGCCGGTGTTGGCCAGAAATCCGTCCAGAATGATGGGCACCGTCAGCTGACCAAATGGGCGGCCGCTGTCTCTGCCGCGTTGATTAACGCGCAGGGCGCGCGCTCCCTGCGATGTCGTCATTACAAGCCAACTGGAAAGTGGTCTCCCCATGCACTCACCCGAACGGACTTCTGTTGGGAGACGCCGGCGGACCTCGTCCCCAATTGGCGATCGCACCAGCTCCGCTCTCCCGAAGGGCTGCGCAGCTCCTTTCCCGCCGGCTGTCAGGGAAATAAATGGGAGCCGCGGTGCGTGTCGCTGTCCTGACTCGATACGCCGTTGGCACGCACACCGTCGATGGGATGTCGGGGACCCGCTCGTTGGTCTGTTTCGCCGCCGATAACTTTATCGGCGGCCTCCTCCGTTTCCCGAAATCTCCCTTGTGCAGTCGCGCCTATAGTGCCCGATTTCGTGGCACCGAAAGCAGCGGCCTCGCCAACCTGGGATAGAATTCTCCCCAGTGGAACGTCCGATGCGCTCACCCCTTTGTGGCAGCGGGTCGGCGGCAGTCTGCTCCTGTGCTGCGGCGATCCGTGGTGCGCCAGTCGGCCGGAATTCCGTCGCATGGACGGCCGCGCTCCTTCCTAGGAGCGATCCTGGCTCCAAGGCGTCGTCCGTGAGCTCCCAGGGATTTCCGCTCGGCTCACCGCTGGCCGCCGCCATTGCGGCCTCCCCCGTCGATACCCACGTGGCACCGGCCCGTGCCAAGCGCATCGGGGTTCAAGCGTGTCGGTCGGTGCTGGGGGAAGGTGGTACCTGCGCTCCGCCAGTATGTCGGCCTGAACCCTGCGCGCCTCCTGTGCGAGCTCACTCAGACTTCCGAATGGGCGCCCACGCAGATACCGCGAAAAGGTGGGATGCGCCTGCCTCACCACCCGCTCGACCTGCTCCTGGTCCGTAGCATTCGGATCGGCGATCTGCAGGAGTTCCTGCATCGCCCGCAGGTACTCCGCGAAGGGCTCAGCGGGAGCCTGCGTTCTTTCCTCCAGTTCCCTGCGCATTCTTGGCAGGTAGTCTGCCGGCAAGAATTCTTGTCGGAAGAGGGCCGTGAACTCGTCGAGTGTTCCGGCTGACTCGCCCACAAGGCGATGCCACGTGGCCGCCGGGCCTACGAGAGCCACCGGCAGAACCCTGCCTAGCGTCTCCTTCTCGGTCAAGCCGGTAGCCTTCCGATATCGCTGGATTGCCAGCAAGAAGTCGGTCGCGCTCATAGCTCGATCGCTGTGTCCGCTGTACTCCGGCACCGGAATACGGATGAGGGATTTTCGGCGTCGGCGTTTGCCTCTGCATGCTCTGTAAGGCGTGCGCGAACGCCGCAACCAACGCCGTGGATTCACGGGACATCTCCGTGCTTTGCGGCATAGACACCACCGGCGACACCGTCGGCGTGTCCGGACTCAGCGCTGCGGTCATCGCCGCGGAGTTCCGCTCCGCCAGCCCCGTCGACGTCGCGACGTCGGCCAACAACATTAAATCTGTGAGGGCGAAATTACCCGTGGCCATCTCGAACACTTGTTTGGACGTACCCTTCCCACCTTCGCAGTGCCGCGGTATAGACCCGCCAACCAGGGGGACCGCCCCGCGTAAACTTTCACGCAGTGTCGTCGACGGACGTTGCGACCGTAATTACGGCTCGCCTGCCCCAACGTTGATGCGCCATTTGTGGGAATTCGCGTACCGCCGCCGATACGCCGTTCCCCACGTGGTCCGTCAACAACCAGAGTCCAGCCTGGTTCTTTCACGGGAGCGGAATTCCGCTCCCCGTTTATTGGTACATAAAAACACAACGCTACAAAACACTCAATCTATACTACAAACACACGCGACATTACTCAAATATTTACAAACGTCCGTTAAGCCTAAAGCTTAACACAAAGAGGACCCCTAGGCCTCGTGTCCCGCTATTGCCCGAGAGCAGTTGCTAGCACTCGCCTTTCTTGAGCGCCGGCCGGAATCCTAAGAGACTCTTGCCTCCCGGTTACCCGACAATATCGACCGATGGGCGAGGAGGTTTCTCCTCGCCCGCCATGGGGCGCCTGCAGCGCCATCCAGTGGCTAGGAGAGAAAGCGGCTCGTCGGGAGCCGAATTCGAAATCCCAACCGACCCCGCGGCGACACGACCATGTGATCGTGTCTGAGGCGAAGCAACTGCATAGCCGCCTCGCGCGGTGGTTTGATGGGCGTCCTCGTGAATTCACGGTGCGCCATACCAAGAAGGGTTTTTTTCTCTCTCAGAGTGAAAACCTTCCTCTCTGTCAAAGGAAAATAAGCGTCTTTATTTCTAACTTTTGATTTAGGCTAGTATTTTGTTAAATATTCTACAAATAAATGTCACGTTTTCTTAAAGTGCCTTCAAACCATTGGACTCACGCTGTATGTTCAATATACAAATACTGTGAATTACAATGTGCGGATATAAAGATGTTCTTAACGGGACGATTCACAAGATTCACGATGAAGCGATTCATATCAAGTGTTTGACATTATTACGCCTAGGTGATAAAAATATAACGTGTGCGTTAATTTTAGAGCGGACGCACTTTGTCAAATCTATAGGAACGAGTCTCCTCTAATAACCAATATTTCTGACAACGGTTAATCCGAAGAGGTAAAAGAATTCGGGAATTAATGTAATTTTAAGCGTGACAAGTTGGCGGTTCGAAATCAGACACAGTCTGGGAGAACTGTTTTTGCAACGAGAACTTGGACTGCAGTTTTTAATTTGCAGTAGCCCTGTATCACACGTGGATGCCGACAAGGGTACACTGCAAGACACCGTTGTGTATTGAGGGTGCACAAATAAACTAATAAAGAAAATTGTATCACAGAAAACCTTGGGCTTGTTCACTAGACTTGACGTGAGTTGATGCATGGCTGCTGATCCTATAGGCGTAGCAGGGGATGGCGCTTCTCAGCTAGCTTTATTTTCCATATCTCGATCCAGGCATCTTGACCTAGGTTTCCCACCCTAGAGGATTTTCTTTCTCTGTGAATCGATTGCTTTTCTACACAGATAAGAGGAGAACTGGCGACGGGGGTGGTACTGGCCACGGGCCTGGCGGTGAGCCTCCTCTACACACTGCGTTCATCCCTCGTCTAGAGCACTGCACGGGCCCGGGCCGGGTAGCAGGCATTTTCTCGGGCCCGGGCTGGGCTCGGGCTTGAACAAAATAGTTTTCGGGCCGTGCCTGCCCGGGCCGTGGCTGGCCAGTCGTGTGCCGCAAATTCTAAATAGCTCAGAGTGTGCTCATTGATCTTTGAGGTTCAATGAAAACAAACAAGCGAAATGCAAAATCACTACAACGCCGTTCAAAAAAATCGTTTTGCTTTTGGAAAGATTTCACGTGAATAAATGGAAACGTATGGATTCCAACAGCCTAGTGGGAAAGTGCGATCAAGAAAACGAGGGCACAGTAGTCGCAAGGTACAACCCGAGTGCCGTTTTCCTCTGCCTTTCAAACTTAAAGAAAAGAAAGAAAAAACGTGAGCTTGACTTCGCACTTTGTGCACGGACCCTTACTATGCTACCAAAAATAAGCTAACTACCATAGATAGTTTTATGCTTATACGGCTTCTTGAAGATGAACTAGCGTGGTCGTGATTGTTTGTTCAGAAAAACACGTGGAGAGGAAAGTTCTCTGAGAAACGAATTGAACAACACAAAGTCCAATATCTCTTCAAGAAATGCGTAAATAAAATATTGCCCTTTTTTTTTCAAACATTATTTATGAAGTGCAAATTTCGCTTATATTTTCGAAAATTCATTGTCCAAATTGGAATATTTATCATGTCAAAAAAAAACTCGGTCCGACTTTAAAAGGAATTTAAATCAAAAATGCTCGCTTTATGCTTAGACAGTTTTTAAGATAAAGCCTGCAAACTTTTTTGGGCTCATGTGTATAATCTGTTGGGCTCAAGCCTGGCTCAGGCTTTATTTAATTTTTTTTTGTCGGGCTTGAGTTGGGCTTAGGTTTCTGTCTCAAAACATTTTGCTGGGCCCAAGACGGGCCTGAGGTCCAGGCCGTGTCTCTTCTGGGCCGGGTCGGGCCGGGCCTAGAAATGAAATGCTTCTACCGGGCTCGGCCGGTCGGGCCGGGCCACGGGCCTAGACATTCCGGCCCGTGCAGTGCTCTACTTCCTGCTGCCATCAGTTCAGGATTTCCTCACTTTGCAAAGTGTCGGTATCTGAGTATCTGTAACGGCTAATCAATTTCATTAAGGTCACGCATTTACGTCGAGTACAGTTTGACGCAGCGCGGGCGCTATCGCAGCGCAGAGAGATGGCAATAATCAGAGATCTTAGATCTCGTGCTCTGAGGCCACTGAAAGGCGCGCGTGATGGGCAACGCTGCGCTCGACATCGGGGACTTTGAGCGTTAGCGTGTTCCGCGTACCGCACTAGCGGATCCTTGGGAGCCTGCTTTGAGGCGCGCGCCCTGCGGTCACGGTATCACTCCGGGCGAGAACCTGCTTAAAGGCTCCGGAAGTGCGGTACCCGGAACACGGTAACGGTTTGCTCAAAGTCCGTATAGAGGAGCTTTTACGACGAAACAATCGGTGCGAGTAGCTACGAGATGCCGAGACGCCACGACGGGTTGCTATGTCATCAGATCCGCTGCGCCAGGGTAACCCCAGGGCACCCGAAACAAAACTGAATCTGCTCGCTCGTGAAGCTACTATTGTATCCTGCTGGTCTCGCATCAGTCTTCTGAATGAAAGTACCATGAATATAAACGCGTATTTTATTGCTAATAACTGTCTAATACAAGATAAAAACCTTACTTGAAAAAGAAATTGTGATGCTTCTACGGGGGCATTCGGAGGCGAACAGGGGAGTCATTGCAAAAACCGCACCGCCATCGGCATCATAAAATGGACGCAACGTTGCGTGACCGTAATTAAAGTGAACTAGAGGAGGGGTAGTGAGGTCAGCGAGCGCTGACGGCGGCCGCACTTCGTGTCGATGGCGCGGGAGGGCGCCGCGAATGCATGGGCTGGATGAAGCGGGTGGCCAGGGCGGCTCGCATTGCATTTGCTGCGCGACTAAACACTCTTTGTTGAAGCTTTTCGGCTCGAAATGTTTGCCGTTTCAAGTCCGAAACTCATAAAAGAAATACGCGACACAAAATTAACGCAATTCGTCTGGCCGTGTTCGCTTTGCGCGGGGTACGAAGCAGAAATGCGCCACGTGGAAGGCGAACACCGCCAGTTCAATTTCCTGGGCGGCGTTAGAACAACCAAAATGTTCGTGCAATTTTTTGTAAATTTTTTTATGGCAGGTGAGCTTGTTAGGAGTCTCTCATTTGAAACAGGGTGAAGCTATTTAATGGGCAAGAAGTCCTTCACTCGCGTGCATAAATGGCTAGTTATATTATTGAGACAGGATCATAGTGATGTTTCCTAGACATTTAAACAATCACGGCTCAAGCCTCAAGAATGGCATGCAATCGTTTTGACAGGGTATTCCTTTTACACCTTGTATTGAAACCGTGCATAGCTACCCCCAAGGTTTAATATCCTTTATTGATTCACCATTATAAGTCTCGCTAAGCCAATTTCAAAGAAACCTGTTGGGTAAATACAGCTGGACAAAAAGAACTCGTGTGACAGCAAACCCTGTTATTTATACATGAATACACTTTTTATTAGTTAAACGCAGCAAAAACACAATACTGTAAACGACTTTTTTTTCGCGGGCTCAATATTTCGCGATTTAGGTCGAAGCTAAGGTTTTGAAATAATTCCCGGGTTCTAATTTTCGCGACGCGGTGGGATCTCACTATAGGTTCCAATGTGTTTACATTTTACCGGAATTGTTCGCGGGACCTATTTTTCGTCGGCCCGGCACCTCAACAGAGACGATAGGAGTCGACGTCTCGTAGAAGAAGCTCCGCTTCCTCGCAGCTGACGACGCGTCCTCCTTCAGCCATGCGGCCCCAAAGAGGATCAGTGTCTACAACACCAGGCATGCTGTCTCGCGAAAAAATCACTACTCTCTCGGATAAAACTTCATTGTCACACATTTTTAAGTTTACAATACACGAAACCACTGAGGCTCGGAACTCGGTGACGGCTCCAGTACTCGGAGGGGACACGCAGCGTGGAGTATTCTTCGGGCATACAGGCTTCGTCAAACGCCCCGGTATCGGCTGCAGCCGGTGCGGTGCTGCCAGCGCTGCTGCAGGCAGTCAGAGAGGCAGCGGTTGGCCTTTTTTTACCGTCAACTGAGGAAGCATCGGCGTTTTTTCGCTTTCTCGTGGGCCTTGGCTGCGACGCGTTCTTTGGTCGGTAGCTCGGAGCATTCGGAAGCAACGTCGGCACAGCGCCCGGCAAGAGCTGCGGCTTTCCACGCGGAATGCGCGCCTTTTCATCGTTTCTAATGTGAACGAAGTCTCGCGTTATAAACGATGGCTCAAAATGAAGCTCACACACCGAACACGTTTCGTCCAGAAGCTTATCCTGGCGAGGCAAGTTCCGTTCCCAAACTTGTCTTTGTTCTTCCTCCTAAGGTACTGAGAACAGCGACGGCTGCTCACCTTTCCGCCACTGATAGCAGCCCGGAGCGAACCAGTGGCGTTGTCGACGTCGATTCGGCATGGCACTTCAATGGCCATAAGCGACAGCAGACACGAATAACACGGGGTAAAGAGCGGTTCAGAATGGGGACCACTTTGAGCTGCCAAAACCGCAATCCAACTCTGCTCGCTCGGGGCCTTCGGAACCTTCGGAACGCTCGGAAACGGTCGGATCCTACAGCCACTACGACCGCAGCGCCACCGCGTACATCCGGGACCTTTCCACACGCGCCGCTTCACAGCAATGCATGGCGCGCCTCGGCGCCTGATCTCACTACCCCTCCTCTAGTTCACTTTAACGTAATGGCCGTATGACCGTGCTCCGGAAGTGTGGGTACTGGGTACTGCGCGGGCACCTGCGATAGGCTGATATGTTTATAAAAGCAGCTACAACCTCTCAAACTGCCTCTTTCTACAGTATTTCATGCTACGATTGTGTCGAGATGCCTCCCCCTGCATTTTAAAACTGTAAGGCCTGGTTCACACTTACAGCTAATCCGCTGCCGCCGAAGCGGAATCGGCCGTGGCAATGCACAGTGGACGCTACGCCCGGCGGCCGAATTCTTGCAGATTCGCCCGCCGATTCGCAAGTGTGAACCAGGCCTGAGTCCGTTGCGCAGTCTAACATAGTCCAGCCATTGCGGCGATCGTAGACGCCGCTGTCTTGAAAACGCGGTCAGGTTGCAGTCGCCCTCGGAGTCCAGCCATTGCGGCGATCATAGACGCCGCTGTCTTGAAAACGCGGTCAGGTTGCAGTCGCCCTCGGAGTCCAGCCATTGCGGCGATCATAGACGCCGCTGTCTTGAAAACGCGGTCAGGTTGCAGGTCGCCCTCGGAGTCCAGCCATTGCGGCGATCATAGACGCCGCTGTCTTGAAAACGCGGTCAGGTTGCAGTCGCCCTCGGAGTCCAGCCATTGCGGCGCATCATAGACGCCGCTGTCTTGAAACGCGGTTTCAGGTTGCAGTCGCCGTCGAGTCCAGCCATTGCGGCGATCATAGACGCCGCCGTCTTGAAAACGCGGTCAGGTTGCAGTCGCCTCGGAGTCCAGCCATTGCGGCGATCATAGACGCCGCTGTCTTGAAAACGCGGTCAGGTTGCAGTCGCCCTCGGAGTCCAGCCACATTGCAGGCGATCATAGACGCCGCCGTCTTGAAAACGCGGTCAGGTTGCAGTCGCCGTCGGAGTCCAGCCATTGCGGCGATCATAGACGCCGCCGTCTTGAAAACGCGGTCAGGTTGCAGTCGCCCTCGGAGTCCAGCCATTGCGGCGATCGTAGACGCCGCTGTCTTGAAAACGCGGTCAGGTTGCAGTCGCCGTCGGAGTCCAGCCATTGCGGCGATCGTAGACGCCGCTGTCTTGAAAACGCGGTCAGGTTGCAGTCGCCGCTCGAGTTCAGCCATTGCGGCGATCATAGACGCCGCTGTCTTGAAAACGCGGTCAGGTTGCAGTCGCCCTCGGAGTCCAGCCATTGCGGCGATCATAGACGCCGCTGTCTTGAAAACGCGGTCAGGTTGCAGTCGCCCTCGGAGTCCAGCCATTGCGGCGATCATAGACGCCGCTGTCTTGAAACGCGGTCAGGTTGCAGTCGCCCTCGGAGTCCAGCCATTGCGGCGATCATAGACGCCGCTGTCTTGAAAACGCGGTCAGGTTGCAGTCGCCGTCGGAGTCCAGCCATTGCGGCGATCATAGACGCCGCTGTCTTGAAAACGCGGTCAGGTTGCAGTCGCCCTCGGAGTCCAGCCATTGCGGCGATCATAGACGCCGCTGTCTTGAAAACGCGGTCAGGTTGCAGTCGCCCTCGGAGTCCAGCCATTGCGGCGATCATAGACGCCGCTGTCTTGAAAACGCGGTCAGGTTGCAGTCGCCGTCGGAGTCCAGCCATTGCGGCGATCATAGACGCCGCTGTCTTGAAAACGCGGTCAGGTTGCAGTCGCCGTCGGAGTCCAGCCATTGCGGCGATCATAGACGCCGCTGTCTTGAAAACGCGGTCAGGTTGCAGTCGCCGTCGGAGTCCAGCCATTGCGGCGATCATAGACGCCGCCGTCTTGAAAACGCGGTCAGGTTGCAGTCGCCGCTCGGAGTCCAGCCATTGCGGCGATCATAGACGCCGCTGTCTTGAAAACGCGGTCAGGTTGCAGTCGCCGTCGGAGTTCAGCCATTGCGGCGATCATAGACGCCGCTGTCTTGAAAACGCGGTCAGGTTGCAGTCGCCGTCGGAGTCCAGCCATTGCGGCGATCATAGACGCCGCTGTCTTGAAAACGCGGTCAGGTTGCAGTCGCCGTCGGAGTCCAGCCATTGCGGCGATCATAGACGCCGCTGTCTTGAAAACGCGGTCAGGTTGCAGTCGCCGTCGGAGTCCAGCCATTGCGGCGATCATAGACGCCGCTGTCTTGAAAACGCGGTCAGGTTGCAGTCGCCGTCGGAGTCCAGCCATTGCGGCGATCATAGACGCCGCTGTCTTGAAAACGCGGTCAGGTTGCAGTCGCCGTCGGAGTCCAGCCATTGCGGCGACTCATAGACGCCGCCATGTCTTGAAAACGCGCGGTCAGGTTGCAGTCGCCGTCGGAGTCCAGCCATTGCGGCGATCATAGACGCCGCCGTCTTGAAAACGCGGTCAGGTTGCAGTCGCCGTCGAGTCCAGCCATTGCGGCGATCACGTAGACGCCGCCGTCTCGAAAAACGCGGTCAGGTTGCAGTCGCCGCCGGAGTCCAGCCATTGCGGCGATCATAGACGCCGCCGTCTTGAAAACGCGGTCAGGTTGCAGTCGCCGTCGGAGTCCAGCCATTGCGGCGATCATAGACGCCGCCGTCTTGAAAACGCGGTCAGGTTGCAGTCGCCGTCGGAGTCCATGCCATTGCGGCGATCATAGACGCCGCTGTCTTGAAAACGCGGTCAGGTTGCAGTCGCCGTCGGAGTCCAGCCATTGCGGCGATCGTAGAACGCCGCTGTCTTGAAAACGCGGCTCAGGTTGCAGTCGCCCTCGGAGTCCAGCCATTGCGGCGATCGTAGACGCCGCTGTCTTGGAAACGCGGTCAGGTTGCAGTCGCCCTCGGAGTTCAGCCATTGCGGCGATCATAGACGCCGCTGTCTTGAAAACGCGGTCAGGTTGCAGTCGCCGTCGGAGTCCAGCCATTGCGGCGATCATAGACGCCGCCGTGTCTTGAAAACGCGGTCAGGTTGCAGTCGCCTGTCGGAGTCCAGCCATTGCGGCGATCGCGTAGACGCCGCTGTCTTGAAAACGCGGTCAGGTTGCAGTCGCCGTCGAGTCCAGCCATTGCGGCGATCGTAGACGCCGCTGTCTTGAAAACGCGGTCAGGTTGCAGTCGCCCTCGGAGTCCAGCCATTGCGGCGATCATAGACGCCGCTGTCTTGAAAACGCGGTCAGGTACTGCAGTCGCCCTCGGAGTGCCCAGCCATTGCGGCGATCATAGACGCTGCTGTCTTGAAAACGCGGTCAGGTTGCAGTCGCGGTCGGAGTCCAGCCATTGCGGCGATCGTAGACGCCGCTGTCTTGAAAACGCGGTCAGGTTGCAGTCGCCCTCGGAGTCCAGCCATTGCGGCGATCATAGACGCCGCTGTCTTGAAAACGCGGTCAGGTTGCAGGTCGCCGTCGGAGTTCAGCCATTGCGGCGAGTCGCTAGCACGCCCGCCGTCTTGCGAAAACGCGGTCAGGTTGCAGTCGCCCTCGGAGTCCAGCCATTGCGGCGATCGTAGACGCCGCCTGTCTTGAAAACGCGGTCGAGGTTGCAGTCGCACGTCGGAGTCCAGCCATTGCGGCGATCGTAGACGCCGCTGTCTTGAAAACGCGGTCAGGTTGCAGTCGCCCTCGGAGTCCAGCCATTGCGGCGATCATAGACGCCGCTGTCTTGAAACGCGGTCAGGTTGCAGTCGCCGTCGGAGTCCAGCCATTGCGGCGATCATAGACGCCGCTGTCTTGAAAACGCGGTCAGGTTGCAGTCGCCGTCGGAGTCCAGCCATTGCGGCGATCATAGACGCCGCCTGCTCTTGCAAAACGCGGTCAGGTTGCAGTCGCCGTCGGAGTCCAGCCATTGCGGCGATCATAGACGCCGCTGTCTTGAGAACGCGGTCAGGTTGCAGTCGCCGTCGGAGTCCAGCCATTGCGGCGATCATAGACGCCGCTGTCTTGAAAACGCGGTCAGGTTGCAGTCGCCCTCGGAGTCCAGCCATTGCGGCGATCATAGACGCCGCTGTCTTGAAAACGCGGTCAGGTTGCAGTCGCCGTCGGAGTCCAGCCATTGCGCGCGATCATAGTACGCCGCTGTCTTGGAAAAACGCGGTCAGGTTGCAGTCGCCGTCGGAGTCCAGCCATTGCGGCGATCATAGACGCCGCTGTCTTGAAAACGCGGTCAGGTTGCAGTCGCCGTCGGAGTCCAGCCATTGCGGCGATCATAGACGCCGCTGTCTTGAAAACGCGGTCAGGTTGCAGTCGCCGTCGGAGTCCAGCCATTGCGGCGATCATAGACGCCGCTGTCTTGAAAACGCGGTCAGGTTGCAGTCGCCGTCGGAGTCCAGCCATTGCGGCGATCATAGACGCCGCTGTCTTGAAAACGCGGTCAGGTTGCAGTCGCCGTCGGAGTCCAGCCATTGCGGCGATCATAGACGCCGCTGTCTTGAAAACGCGGTCAGGTTGCAGTCGCCGTCGGAGTCCAGCCATTGCGGCGATCGTAGACGCCGCTGTCTTGAAAACGCGGTCAGGTTGCAGTCGCCGTCGGAGTCCAGCCATTGCGGCGATCATAGACGCCGCTGTCTTGAAAACGCGGTCAGGTTGCAGTCGCCGTCGGAGTCCAGCCATTGCGGCGATCATAGACGCCGCTGTCTTGAAAACGCGGTCAGGTTGCAGTCGCCGTCGGAGTCCAGCCATTGCGGCGATCATAGACGCCGCTGTCTTGAAAACGCGGTCAGGTTGCAGTCGCCGTCGGAGTCCAGCCATTGCGGCGATCATAGACGCCGCCGTCTTGAAAACGCGGTCAGGTTGCAGTCGCCGTCGGAGTCCAGCCATTGCGGCGATCGTAGACGCCGCTGTCTTGAAAACGCGGTCAGGTTGCAGTCGCCGTCGGAGTCCAGCCATTGCGGCGATCATAGACGCCGCTGTCTTGAAAACGCGGTCAGGTTGCAGTCGCCGTCGGAGTCCAGCCATTGCGGCGATCATAGACGCCGCTGTCTTGAAAACGCGGTCAGGTTGCAGTCGCCGTCGGAGTCCAGCCATTGCGGCGATCATAGACGCCGCTGTCTTGAAAACGCGGTCAGGTTGCAGTCGCCCTCGGAGTCCAGCCATTGCGGCGATCATAGACGCCGCTGTCTTGAAAACGCGGTCAGGTTGCAGTCGCACTCGGTATATTGTTCCAGTTTACGTGAGAACCGATGAATGGAGCGAAAAAGATAAAGATTACAGAAATCAAGAGGCGCGGCAGACGCAAAGGGCCATTCGATAATCCGTCATTCTCTCAAATGAGCGCCGCCATTCGCTAAAGTGTCATTCGAGCAAACGTAGGGGGCGGGGCTTCATTCGCTAAAACGTCATTCGATCAAGTGAGTGCCTCCCCGATTTCGCGACATTCCTTGTCACAGGGGAGAACACGAAACGAAGGGAAGGCATCGGCGTAGCGGAAACTTTCAACGGGCGAGGCTTACGCGATTGTCCAAGCAGGGGCGGAGAGCACAGAGAACACGTCTGTACAATTCTCCCATCGTCACACAAAAACTACCACGAAAAGGCGCTCCCATTGCCATGATATTGTAACGCGCCTTGTCTCAACAGCGAACATGAAACGAAAAAGAGAAACCATCGGCACCGATTTCGTCGGTCTCGTCGAACAAAGCATACGCGATCGTCCAAGCGGGGGCACATGGCACGTCGACGGCGACTAAGTTGGACGGCGAGACAATCGCTGAATTCTCGCATCGTAGCACAGAAACTACCGCGCACAAAAGTGGATAAAGCCACAGCTCTGCTACGTAAACCCCTGTCACTTCGATAGGTCGGTGCCTCTCGGCGAAAATGACAAATAGGTCTGTTCGCTTCGGCCAGAAAGTTCTGAACTAGTTCTGTCCGAGTTCAGAGGAGGAGTAGTGCAGCGGCGGCGCAGAACCAGCGCAGCCACCGCGTTAGGACTGGCGCTGTGATCGACTTCCGAAGTACCGATAAAACGAATGCGCAAGGCGTCGTCTGCTTTTATCGTCTACTGTATCGCCATGGAATTTTGTCTGCTAGTGCTTGGATCTGATCATTTGCGTTTATTGTATATTACTTTATTTCAGAAAATATTTTACATGCATGCTTGTTTACATTAAACAATGTATTAAAAAGTGCGTGCAGCATCCAGTGAAACATGTCTGCATTTTTAATACTTATACCGTCTGATTTCGTGCTGCGATTGCTTTCATAGACAATTCATCGACCGCGTACACTTGGATATCTTGGCGAAATCAAGATGACGATGTCACGTCAGAACCTACTGGCGGTTGCAGTAGCGCTCATCGAAGACGAGAGCGACGATGAGCTCGGCGACGTCATCGCCCTTGCCTCGATTTTTTCGGCACGGACTGACAGGAACAGGGTTCCCCTGTACTACGAAAAGGACACCTACTTCAATTTCGAATTTATGCGCTGGTTCAGGCTTTCAAGAGAGACACACGCGGAGCTGGCTGGCCGATATGAAGCTTCGGCGTTTTACCCGGATCCCGTTGGTGGACGACCGCACACTTCGGCGGAGAAGACGTTCTTGATTGTGCTTAGTTACTTAGGCACGAGAGCCACAATGTACCAGGAGGCGCACTGCTTTGACATAACGGAGTCATCCGTTCACCTGTGCATTGAAAGAGTGCTGAACTTTCGTAATGGCATCAGCGCGCAAATAATCGCCTGACCAGGAAGGACGTCGGAGGCGCCAAGCCCGCTTCCTGAGGAAGACACAAAACGATCGGGGCGATGGGTGGATGCCATGTAGAAATCCTCCGACCAACGGAGTCTCCGACTACAATCGGAGCAAGTTTCATTCCATTGTCCTTCAAGGAATCTGCGATGATCAAAATCGATTCATCGACGTCTGCATCGGGTTCCCCCTGTTCAGCACACGACGCCCGCGTCCTGAAGGAGAGCCCCGTCTTCGAGGACGTGGAAGCCAAGTGTGCGGGTGGGTACCTGCTAGGGGATTCGGCTTATCCCCCGCTGCCATACGTCATGACCCCCTTCAAGTCTTCAAAAGTGGCCCTGCCGAGCTGGAAGACTACGTATAACATCAAGCACGGTCAACAGAGAGTAACGATCAAAAACACTTTCGGGCTGCTCAAGCAGCGATTTCAGAGAATGTACTCGGTCGACAGCGCCAGCATCAGACAGTGCTGCCTTGCTGTTATGGGCACCTGCGTTCTCCACAATCTCTGTAATGCAGAGAGACTTCTTCGATGACCTGAACAACGCCCGTCCGCCTGGCCAAGTCAGCAACGACGACGACCACGCGATCCAACCGGACGACGCCACAAGGAGTCTCTCCGAGCGGATCCGAAAGGCCATCGCTAAGACCGAATGTTAGGAAGCGAAATCTACACTTGCTCCTTTAAAAATATTATTCGTATTTTTATTTGTGTGTGTGTATGTTTGCTTTGGAAAATGAAACGTGACTTCATGAAAACACGATTAAACGAAGTAACGATTTACTTTCTGCGTCCAGTATTCTTTCGATCAAATTTCCTACTGCATTCGTATTGCAGAAGACTTATGCGGGCACGCACAGGTAGTCAGTGCCATTGACTCGTAATACTAAAACGTAACATTGTTCCCCAAACTATTTTCAGCCTAACAATCAATAAAACTTAAGAAAACAAACTAGATATGGCGGTAAAAAAATACATGCTGCAAAACTCGGAAATAGTTTTAAAAACTAAGAATGAATCAGGGAACTACAAAGGAGGGGCAAACAAAATCAGCAATATAATTTCAACGAATTTATTCGTGCGGCACAATTGTGCACCAGTCGAAATAAAAAAAAACGACCTGCGGAACAGTTAAACAGTAGTCAAGTTTAGTGAAGTGCATGAAGCACGTCTACTCTGCCGGCGCGCACTTTTCTATGGCAGTC